>BQNB010058662.1:0-37664 GCA_026074375.1 Tanacetum coccineum
GGACTTTCCTCTTTGGTATGTGTTAGGTAGGAAGAGGTAAGGGGATGACCGGTTATACATGGTGATGAGGAGGGAAAATATTTTTGAATTTGTTTCAACTGTTTGATTTCTTAGTCTATAATTTCCACCGGTTCCTCGATGAAATATAGTTTATCATCCACTTGGATCTCTTCCAATAGAATTATGAGCTTTTCATCTGATAATCACTTCTTGAGATTAGAGACATGACATGTGTTGTAAACATCGCTTAGTTCTTGTGGGAGCTTGAGTCGGTAAGCTATATGAACAACCCTAGCTAAAACCTTAAATGGTCTGATATACCTCAGGTTCAGTTTTCCTCGTTTTCCAAAACGTATCACACCCTTCCATGGCGAGACTTTTAACATGACCTTATCTCTAATCTGAAATTCTATAGGTTTACGCCTCATATCTGCATAACTCTTTTGTCGGTCATGAGCGGCTTGCATTTTGCTTCGTATCTAAATGATCTTCTCGGTGGTTTCATGAATGATATTTTGACCAGTGAGTTGGCTATCACCAACCTCGGTCTAGTAGACAAGTGATTGACACTTTTGACCGTATAGTGCCTTGAACGATGCAACATTAACGCTAGTGTGGTAACTGTTATTGTAGGAGTATTCAACCAAGGGTAAATGGTTATCCCAACCATTACCAAAATCAATCTCGCATGCGCGTAACATGTCTTACAAGGTTTGGAGGGTTCTTTCGCTTTGCCCATCGGTCTGCGGATGAAATGCAGTGCTCATGTCTAGACGAGTTCACAAAGCTCTCTAGAGAGACTACCAAAACCTAGATGTGAATCAGCTATCCCGGTCTAAGATAATCGAAAATGGCACTTCATACCTTGAGACTACTTATTTCAAGTATAACCTCGTCAGTCTCTCTATTTTATCGGTCTCTTTAATTGGTAGGAAATGCACATACTTGGTAAGAAAGTCAACTATCACCCAAATAGTGTCATAACGCTTAACGTCTTTGGTAGCTTTGTAATAAAGTCCATTGTTATTAGTTCCCCTTTGCATTGGGGTATCTCAGGTTGTACCAGTAAACCGGATGGTTTTTGATACTTAGCTTTCACTTTCGAGCATGTTAAATACTTGCTAACATACGTGGCGATATTTGCCTTAATGTTAGGCCACCAGTACGGTTTCTTGGGGTCGTGGTACATCTTGTCAGATACCACGATGGATGGAATACTTGGATTTATGCAACTTGTGCATATCTAAATATCTTAAATAACCAAACTGTGGTGATGATGTGTCGTTGTGCGTAGGTATTATTTATTATAAAGTTTTACATTTATTTTTTACCAACATTACCTAAAAACAACACTAACGGGCAGTGTACCCGATCAGTTGTAGCTTCGTTGGTAAGTAGGGTGTCGATAACTAAGAGCGAGAGCGTTAATTCCTAAGTCTACCAGTATTTTAGTTATCTATGTTAGTTTTAATCTATCTAATCTATGTCAAAACCTATGCCAAACCTAATTCTAACATGAAAGGGGGTTTTTAGTCTGAGAGAATGGCACGGGTTTTGGTGGTAACTTAAACCTAATTTAGACAAGATAACACACGTAAGAAAATAATCATAAGATAGAAGAGCAGTCAAGCCAATTTTAAGGAAACTGTATTAACCATGATTAATCCAGTTAAAACACAAGTTTGTTTATTAGTGCAATGATTGAATTATCTCGAGGGGAATATCATTTCAAGATTTAGGCGGTACTTCTTCCTAAAACCTAGACACGCTAATTCTGTCACAATTAAATGCATCCGCATAAAGTAAGCATTTGCTGATTATAATCTATCTTATGAGATTAATAATGGTGATCTTATTAAACCCTAGCTCAACGAGACTTTACTAACTTACTGCTTAACGGCTCTTTATATACTAGTAGTCCACTGTCCAAGTCCTTACCAAGGGAATCAGAACGTCATTTATTGATCCCAGGCCTACTAGTCCAACTTGTTCACTAAAATGGCAAGGATATGTCATTTTTTGTGATCCTATGGTTCTAGATATATAAATTGCGGATATGGAGAGCTATCCCGGCATCTAGCTAGCACGATATTTTGCATTCCCAAATCCAGTTGAATGATAGGTCGCATACTTAAGCACGCAAATGAGTATAAATTGATAGACATAATTAACAATCAACGATAAATTAAGCAATCGAGATAAACAAGCCAAACATTAAAATCTTCATAAACATGGCTAATACATAAAGGTATTAGCCCATAACCATTGTAATGAATACAAGAATAATAATCGAATCAACCAAGGTAAACTAACCAAGTTAAATGAATGATTCCATAAATCGAATGATTATTAGAGTATAGATGATTACAAGGTGTTTCCTATAGAATTAAGCGTGTTGCTTGACCTTCTTTACTCTTCTTGCCTTCTGGAAATCAACTTTTGTGGTTAGAGTATTGAAAATATGTTCAAGCACACTCTAAACTCGTGTTTAGGGATTTGTATTTATAGTGTTTGGATATTCATCGATATGCTATATTGGTTGAGGTCAAGACATTGTATTGGAGGTTTCTTGGAGTAGGGACCATGTTCAATATCTTCCAGAATCTTCAAATAATCTTCAATACGGCGTATAGAGTCTTCTGGATACGGTGTATCGTTCTTTAATTCTTCGTGGTTTCTTGTGAAGTGCAGGCATAGATACGTCGTATCTTCCTTATTAGATATGGCGTATAGGTTGTCAGAACAATATCTTGAGATTTCTTCGTTTAAGCTCTAAAATGCGTGCCTTTTAGCATAACTTCACCAATTACTCCATAATTACTGCAAATAACAACTTTAAGCAATTAAATACTAATTCATGCAATAATTATACAAAATGGGTAAGAAAAATGGGATAAATGATGCTATAAAAATGAATTTATTTGATGTCATCAAAATACCCCCCACTTGAATCCTACCTGTCCTCAAGTACACTTTAGAAAATTTATGAAAATGTATCCCAACCATAGTCAAGGATTTTTCCTTTAAGCAATTATTCGTTCAATTACTAGTACACAACCAAACACATCACGAAATAGAAAGATGAAATAACTCAACTATTCTATGTGGTATCATGTAACTAATTTGCTCAATTGCTCGGCCGTGACGAGTATTCTATCATAGGCTTGGCGAGGATACACATCTCCGCCACTAAAGCTAAAGAGTGACAAGTCTTTAAAAGGTAAATTAGGTTTTTTGGTTTAGTGGTTGATTGTTCTTTCTAGTCTTTATCGATACCATTATTCCAGAAAAGGTGACAAAATCACACATACATGGCTGTTACGACAGAATAAACATATGTGATTGCTCGATCCTTAACTCGAATAAGCTAAAGAATAAGACTAGTAATCTTCACCATTAGTCATACACCAACAAGGGCGACAAACCATATATACACATCCATAACGATAGAATAGACATACATGATTACATCTACTTCCCCCACTCGAGTAAAACCAAAGGTTAGGATGAAGAACAATATAGGGTATGGATCGTCTAATCTTTCACCAAAAGTAATAAACCAACAAGGCGGACAAAATCACACATAAATATCCATAACTATGGAATAGATACATGCAATTGCTCGTATCCTCATTCGAGTAAGACCTAAGGTTATGTATCAGGAAAGGGAAATTAATTTTTGTTAAATAAAAACAACAAAACAAATAAATTAAGTCCAAATAGATAAGGTACAGTGTTGCTAGTACCTTCTTAACCGTACCCATGAAAGCGACACAGAAATATAGACATAAACGTCTTGATCATAGATCAACAAAAACAATCTTAGTTGGCGTTCCCATAACGGTCAACTCCTAATCATCCATAATATACATACTTTATAACATTAGTGGTGATATCGACCACTTTTATACAAGAAATACATGGTTGGTTTATTTCGACCAACATACAACAATACTCTATAGAATCACTCTTTTTGTATTTTTCACTTTTTTCGATTTTTTTCATAAACATATAAACTACGAATTTCGGTGTAATTTCACCATCTTCACGATCACAATGAATCTAAATAATTTATCTATAATCCTCCATACTTCGGATGTAATTAATAATTTATGAAAGTAGTAAAACACACTAAAAAATTGAGACTATAAATATACATTACTTTTACATTCTCATTGCATTGTGCAGTTTTTCCGACCTAACCGTAGATAGAAATTTCACACACGTACCAATTGCATTGTGCAATTTTCCCGACCTAACCTGTAGATAGAAAATTTGTGCATGGCGATACTGAAATACAAAATATTTACAGAAAGCATCTAAGCACGATTAAGACTTAATTAATAGGCTAGGGTAAGGTGTAAGGTGTAATGAAACAAATATTTGGGGTAGGAATATTTAGAATGTCAGCAGGTTTTTCTAAGGAGTTGTGAGTAAGACAAAGGTTTATCGAGGGTTAACTAACCGGTGTATTTGTTAATATCAAAACATATATAGGTTTTTTGGGTGTACATCCTAAATAATTTACCGTTTGAAAATGTCACTCATCTATTTAACATAGTTACTATTATTGTGGTCTAGAATAGATATACAAGCCAGTTTTAAAAGTCATACAACCATCCACGGCACATCATAATTTTATGGAAATTTGGGTAAACATTGGAACGGATAAGGCTAATTTCTCACATTATCAACAAGGGGTTATGCTTGTGGGTTATGTAACTAATAATTTCACAAAAGTATGCTTGCAATTTTTTTAAATTTAGGCATAATTTAAGCATTTTATTATGAAAATATGGACAAGTAAGCGTTCTAATTCCCCTCTCCCCATTTAAAGTATATAACGACCTCATTGTATAAATATAAAATTAAGGACAGGAATTTAAAAGAATTAGAACGAGAAACTCCCTTGGGATTTGCTCGCTATGATCCTCCATGTTGTGTTTATGAGCATGACTACAACACACTGAATTCCAGAATATAAATACTCCACCAAAGTCGTCTTTTTGTTCAGTAAGGTCCTGTATAAGATATAGGAAAAACCAATGCAATTCTATTCCGGTATTCGACGGTTAGAAAACGTAAACAAAAACTAAAAACTGTACCAAAAGTTGATACGCCGTATCCAAAAACCAGGATACGCCATATTGAGACCTGTAAAAAGTATCTAAGGTACGGGTCAAATTGTTAAATATGCCATATCATATTTATGAATACGCCATATAGATAATCTAACAATAATGTTTAAATGCAAAAAAAAAGACTGGATAACGTCTAGACAATCAATACGCCGTATCCATTGAGATTTGATACGCCGTATCGAGAGTCTGGGAAGATGGACTCAATAAAAATAAGAAAATACATTTTGGGTTGTCTCCTAGAAAGCACTTTTGTTTACAGTGCAGTTTTTAAGTTAGACTTGACTTCAACTCTTTATTCCATCTCGTGCACACTTACGTGTCCACGTGTGAGCCATTCTTCAAACTTTTCATTCTTGATGTACTCCAGTCCCAAATTCAATACCTCTTTGTAGAATCCTTTCAGCTTTTGGTATGGGTGTGAAATACCTTTCAACTCATCTTGTGCACTCACCTTCATCAATGGCCGCATTTTATTACATTGTGCATTAGTTAGGTGTTTAAACCTTGGTTGTGATCGCACCATTTGGTAAGTCACACTATCGTTCCCTTTGCAAATGGTGATCATTCCATCAAACCGGCTTGCTTTGACACATGCTTCTTTATAAAACGGTCTTCCAACAATGATATCACCCATTCCTTCATCGCGGTAAGAATCCATATCTTCTATAACTGCAAAATCTGTCACAACAAAAAAGTTTCCATCAAAAATAGGTACATTCATAAAAGCTTTGTATTCAACCTTGTCTTTCATTATCGAATTATAAAATTTTTTAGACATCACATTAATAGACAAGAGAGGGAAGAAATTAACGTTAACATGTTCGTAACCTACCATGCATGTACATTGTAGATTAAAAGCATAATCAATATGGATTTTTCTATCAAAGTCACAATAACTAGGGTATTCATTTAATCCGTCAACGATCCCATTATCATACCTAGTTTTGACTATATCCATCATAGGTTCATCAACAACCTCACCTTCCTTAATGTTGGGTTCTAAATCAGCAACTTGATTTCTTCTATGCTCTAATGATTCATTTAGATCATTTAGCTCAATATAGTCTCCATACAACGGGTCTAAAGATCTATTCAAAATCAAAGCTTTACATTAGCCTTGCCTCTATTATCAAAGCTCTATCTTTCTCTTAATTAGCATGTAGACCCTCTTAATTATGTTATAGTAGGTTTTTTCACTTTTAACACAACTTTGTCTTTCTCAACTTTTTATGTTATTTTCCTTTTATAACACATCAAATCTTAGGCGTGAGCAGTAGACAAGAATGGTCTTCCTAAGATCAAACGGGTCTTGATATCCTCGGGCATGTCAAGAACAACAAAGTCTACTGGGAAAACAAATTTATCAATCCTTACTAGAACATTTTCTGCTATTCCTTTGGGATATTTCACGGTTCTATCAGCCAGTTCAATAATCAACTTAGTAGGAGCTAACTCACCTAACTCTAGTTTGGTATAGGTCGAGAAAGGCATAACACTAATGCTAACTCCTAAGTCAGCTAAGGATTTTTTAAAACATAAATTATTGATAATACAAGGCAAAGTGAAACTCCTTGGGTCTTTTTCCTTAGTAGGTAGGGCATCGTCGAGAAGTGTAGTCCTAATTGAATAGGCATCCAAGTTTTTTAGTCCATACGATCCATCCTCTTCATCACAACAATCATCATATAAACAACTAGGAAAAGGGAATAGTCGCTAGTCTTGGCTCGAAAAACATCTTACTGTTCTTTGGTCCTGATATGGCGTATCGTTTGGGTCCGATATGGTTTTGCTTCAGTTGACATCTCTTGGGTTTACTTTAGTTGAGCTAGGTAAATTTCCAAAGCCCCTTTCTTGCAAAACATTACTCATTTGCCCGTTTTGAATTTCCAAAGCCTTGATCGAGGCTCCTTGATTTTTGATAGCAGCTTCCATGGAAGCTCGAATTTCCTTGATTAAGTTGGAGTTCTCTTCATGTCTTTTCACAGATTCGGCCATAAATTTGCTCAGTGATTCTTCCATTGTTTGTCTTCGCTCTTGATACGAAGGGTTTCCATTGTTTCTTTGGTAGAATCCTAGAGCTGCTGCTTTATATTATCCTCCTTGTAGGAATGGCACACCAAATTGAGTGTAATATGCTTCTTCAAGTGTTTTTCGTTCTTTTTTGAGTGGACAATCTTTTGTATAATGAGATCCCTTGCATAGTTCACAACCTACTTGAGCAGCATACACTTTTTCATTTACTTTCTTGATTTCCCTTCCAAGGTTATTAAGTTGAACTTGGATAGCAGCTAATCCATCAGAAGTTTCAGTACTTCTAGTCATAGTAGACGTTCTATCGTGCCATTTTTTAGAATGTTCGGCCATCTCTTGGATAGCTACCCTTGCATTGGCAGCTGTCATAGTTGGTATGGCACCCTTAGAATCAAGAATTTGTCTAGTAGGCACCTCTAATCCCTTGTAAAACAAGATCACCTCCTGCGTATCTGTTAAGTAGTGTTGAGGACATCTCATCAAAAGTTCTTTGAATCTTTCCCAGACTTGGTAAAGAGTTTCATCAGGTTCTTGTTGAAAGTTATTGATCTCCTCTTTTTTTAGTTGTTCGGGCAGGTAGACAGTATTTGCTTAGAAATTTCTTCTTTAGGGCTTCCCAAGTAATTGTTGAACCAAATGGTTCATACCTTAGCCAACGACTTTCAGGAATATGGAATAAATCAACAATCTTAAGCACTTTCTTAATATGCTCATTTGCATCTTCATGATCCAATCTACTAAAAGTGTTGTCACGTAGTTCCTTGAGAAATTGACCTTTTAGTTCAAAGAGAGCTTTGTCATCGATTTTAGGCCTAGCAATACCCAACCGATACTCACCTCGGGTTTTGCACATGTATTATTCCATGGTTTCCCCCATTGCTTCTGCAATATCTTCATTGGAATGTTCTTCTAGATTAGAAAATAGATCGAATTCAGGTGAACTCGATTCGTCAAGACTTGGTGTCTTGAAGAGCTTTCTAGATGAGCGAAATTCTCGTTCCGGATTCTCGAAAGGTGTAAATAGTTCCTTAGTTGAACTCCTTGTCATGCACTAACTGAAACAGAGGATAAACAATCAGTAGGATATGCTCGGAGAAAGAAAATACAAAAGATTAATGACGGAAACCAAATACAAAAATTCAGAGTCTGCTGCTATATCAGACAGTTGATACACCGTATTCAATTGATTGAATACGCTGTATTAACTGTTTGAATAGAATACGCTGTATTGGTTTAGAAAGGTTGATATGACGTATTCAACTGGTGAATACGCCGTATCGATTGTTCGACCAGAACAGTGTACAACAAAAATAAAACAGAAAAGATAAAATAAACACACAAGCACACAAATAAAATAAAAACAAACAGGTAAAATGGATGATCCGACAATAAGACTCAAAAAATAAAAATTTTACACTAATTAGACTATACTAAATCTAGATTAATTAAAAGTTAGAACTAAAATACTAATAAAAATAAAAAATAAACAACTTTACTCCCTGACAGTGGCGCCAAAAATTTGATGTGTCATTGTGCGTAGCTGTTATTTATTATCAACTTTTACGTGTATATTTTGCCGACATTACCTAAAAACAATACTAACGGGCAGTGTACCCGATCAGTTATAGCTTCGTTGGTAAGTAAGGTGTCGATCACTAAGAGCGAGAGCGTTAATTACTAAGTCTACCAGTATTTTAGTTATTTATGTTAGTTTTAATCTATCTATTTTATGTCAAAACCTATGCTAAACATAATTCTAACATGAAGGGGGCGGGGTTTTCAGTCTGAGAGACTGGCATGGGTTTTGGTGGTAACTTAAACCTAATTTAGACACGATAACACACGTAAGCAGATAATCAAAAGATAGAAGAGCGGCCAAGACAATTTTAAGGAAACTGTATTAACCATGATTAATCTAATTAAAACGCAAGTTTGTTTATTAGTGCAATGATTGACTTATCTCGAGGGGCATATCATTCCAAGATTTAGGCGGTACTTCTTCCTAAAACCTAGACACGCTAATTCTGTCATGATTAAATGCATCCGCATAAAGCAAGCATTTGCTGATTTTAATCTATCTTGTGAGATTAATAATGGTGATCTTATTAAACCCTAGCTCAACGAGACTTTACTAACTTACTACTTAACAGTTCTTTATATACTAGTAGTCTACTGTCCAAGTCCTTACCAAGGGAATCAGAACGTCATTTGTTGATCCCAAGTCACCTGCTAGTCTAACTTGTTCACTAAACCAATGGCAAGGATAAGTCATTATTTGTGATCCTATGATTCTAGATATATAAATTGCGAATATGGAGAGCTATCTCGGCATCTAGCTAGTACAATAGTTTGCATTCCTAGATCCAGTTGAATGATAGGTCGCATACTTAAGCACGTAAACGAGTATAAATTGATAAAAATAATCAACAATTAAAGATAAATTAAGCAATCGAGATAAATAAACCAAACATTAAAATCATCATAAACATAGCCCATAACTATTGTAATGAATACAAGAATAATAATCGATGCTATAAAAGTGACGTTATTTGATGTCATCAGGTGACCAACTCCTATTCATGAAACAACGACTTTCATCTAGACGAGTCTTGAACTTCTTACCCATACCACATAGGTTTTCATCCTTCATGTTGTCTTCCTTGACTGCTTTGACTTGTGCATCCAGAATCTGTGACGGAAGGTTTGAGTTTATTTTCATGACTAAGGCTTGAACTCATAGCGGCTTAGCCATTTCCTTTCGGCTTAAATCATCTGCTACAACATTCGCCTTCCTTGGGTGATAACGAATATCACAATCATAGTCACTGAGCAGTTCGATCAATCGACGCTACCTCATATTTAACTCTTTTTGATCAAGTATGTTCTGAAGACTCTTATGATTAGTAAACATGGTTCACCTCATGCCATACAAGTAGTGCCTCTAAATTTTGAGAGCGAATACTAAGGCTCCTAAATCTAAATCATGTGTGGTATAATTATTTTCATTGACTTTCAGTTAGCGGGATGTGTAGTCTATAATCTTCTCCTTCTGTATTAATACAACACCCAGTCCTTTATGCGAGGCATCATAATTGATTATGTTGTCGTGTAGGTTGTATTTATGAGTATTCAAGTTTTCAATTTATATTTTGCCGACTTTACCTAAAACAACACTTTAACGGGCAGTGTACCCGATCAGATAGAGTTTTGTGGTAAGTAGGGTGTCAATCACTAAGAGCAAGAACTAATCTTTTATTTTATCAAAATTTTGGTTAACTAAACTAAGTTAATTTAAACTATATTAATTCTATTCTATGTTAAACCTATGCTAAACCTATGTTAATCTTAATTCTAACGGATAAAGAGGGGTTTTCAGCCTGAGAGACTGGCACAGGTTTTTGGTAACTTAGATCAACTTAAGACATAATAACACACACAAGCAAGTAAACAAAAGATACAAGAGTGGTCTAGCCAAATATAAGAAAACTGTATTAACCATGATTAATCAAATTAGAACGTTGGTTTGTTTATTAAGTGAAATGAATACTTATCTTGAGGCGGCATATCATTCTTAAAACTTAGGCGTTACTTCTTCCTAAGAACTAGACACGTAGAATTTTGTCACAATTAAACGTATCCGTATAAAGCATCATATTTGTTGATTATAATCTATCTTATGAGTTAAAGCAATGGTTATCTTGTTAAACCCTAGCTCATAGAGACTTTACCCACTTACTGCTTAATGGTAATTTATATACTAGTAGTCCAATGGCCAAGTATTTACCAATTGATTAAGAACGTACTCGTTGATCCTAAGGGTCACCTGCCGGTCCAACTAAGCTCACTAATCTAAAGGCAAAGATAGGTCATTATTTGAACTCCTATTGGTCTAGAAATATAAATCACTATATGGAGAGCCATCCCGGGATCTAGCTAACTTGGTCGGTATCACTAGCTCCAGTTGAATGATAGGCCGCATACAAAAGCACGTAAACAAGTATAAATTGATAAACATAAACAAACAATCAATGATAAATTAAGCATTCAAGATAAACAAACCAAACATTCAAATCTTCATAATAATGGCTAATACCCATGAGTATTAGCCCTCAAACGTCATAATCAATACAAGAGTAATAATCCAACCAAGGTAAACTAACCGAGTTAAACGAATGATACCAAAAATTAAACGATTACTAGAGTATAGAAGATTACAAAGTGTTTCCTATAGAATTAGTAGCTTTGCTTGACCTCTTCTGCTATTCTTGTCTTCTAAAAATTAACTTTTGTGGTTAAGGTATAGAAAATATGATCAAGCACACTGAAAACCCGTTTTTAGGTTTTCTATTTATAGGATCTGGAATTTGGTCGATACGGCGTATCGAGTGACTTGGATACCGCGTATAAGGGGTTTTTGGAGTAGGGACCACGTTTGATAAGTTTCAGAATATTTTATTACTTTATCTTGAATACGACATATGGATTTCCTGGATACGGCGTATTGAACTTTATTCCTTCGTGGTCTTTTGTGAAGTGGAGGCACAAATACGTCGTATTTTCCTTAATGGATACATCGTATAGGATGTCAGAACCAATTTCTTTAAATGCCTTCGTTTAAGCTCTAGAATGCGTGCCTTTTTGCTAAACTTCATCAAGTACTCCATATATACTGCAATTCTCAAATACAAACGATTAAGTAACAATTCTTGCAATAATTATTCAAAATGGGTTATTTACATGCGATAACTGATGATATAAAAGTGACGTTATTTGATGTCATCAAATATCCACTTGAATCCTAGTTGTCCTCAAGTAGCCTTTAGAAGTTTATGAATATGTATCCCTAAGGGTTTTTTCCGTTAAGCATTTATTCGATCAATTACCAGTACACAACCAAACACCTCACAAAATAGGAAGATGAAAACATTCAAATCACTCAACTAATCTATGTGGTAACATGTAACTAATTCGCTCAATTGCTCGGTCGTAACGATTATTCTATCATAGGCTTGGCAAGGATACACATCTTCACCACTAAAGCTAAGGATTAACAAGTTGATAAAGGTAAAATGGGTTTTTATGATAAGGCTTAGGGTTGATCATTCTAACAATCTTTCACCAAATGTACTACACCAACAAGGCAGCTGAATCACACATACATGGCCCTAACAACATAATAGACATACGTGATTCGATCAATCCACAGCCTCAATTCGAGTTTAACCAAGGGTTAGGATGAAGAATGATATAGGGTATGGATCTTCTAACTTTCACCAAAAGTAATAAATCAACAAGGCAGCTGAATCACGCATACATCGCGGACCTACGACGGTATTTACATGCATCGATTCGTCACATCCTCTTCGAGTAAAAACCATAAAGGTTATCTGATTAGGGAAGGGAAATAAGATGTTTTTAAATAAAAATTCACGAAACAAATAGATTAAGTCCAAATAGATAAGGTACAAGTTGCTAGATACCTTTTCTCGATCGTTACCATGATAAAGACACAACTATATACACAAATGTCTTGATCATAGATAAAAAACAACAACCTAAGTTGGCATTCCCGTAACAGTCAACTCCCAATCATCCCATACGTTACATACTTTTACAAAGAAAAGTGGCGATATCTACCACTTTATACAAAACTTTACATCGTTGATTTATAACCACGTATCAACGAATAATCGATCCTTCAAATAATTCCATCGGTTTAAGCTTTAACGAACCGAATATCTTTAAACTTTCCTCCTTTTTTGTTGCGATTTTCTAATTTTTTCAATTTTTTTTCGTAATACTATACTACGAATCTTGGTGTAATTTCACCATCTTCACGATCATAATAAATCCAGATATTTTCTTCCATGATTCTTCATTCTTCGGACGTACCAATAATTGTGATGGTAGTAAAAATACATGAGTTTTGACTACTTTTTACATTCCCATTGCAATGTGCAAATTTCCCAACCATACCACAGATAGAAAATGACACAAGACACAAAAAAATACATACTTTATACTTTAAGCAACTAGCAACTAATAAACGGACTTAATCTAACAGGGTAGGCTAAGGTGTAAAGGTGTAACAAAACAATTAGTTGGTGTTATCCTAAAGAATTAGCTCTACAGGTTTTTCTAGGGGTATCTTACTCTTAAAATGAGAGTCAACAAAAGGTTTATATGGGGATTAACTAACCAGTGTAGTTAGTTAATAAAACAACATATAAATGCTTTTTGGGTGTAATCTAGAAATTTACCAATTTAAACAAGTTACTCCATCTAAATCTATAGTACTCGTTATTGTGGTCTCGAATAGATATACCAAGCCAAGTTCTAAAGTCTACAACATAACCGGCACACTCATATTTTTGTAGGATTTGGTATACTTTTTCGGAATCAGATAGCGTCTGAATCATACTCAATAACTAATAAAGGGTTATGTGTGCAGATTATGTAGCTAGTATATTTCACAAAAGGTTGTGCTTTGAAATTGTTAAATTTTAAATTTAAGAACTTTAAATGTGAAATTAGGACAAGTAAAGTTCTTATTCCAATACCCCTTACTTAAATTATCAACCATCTCGTAGTTATAGATTAAGGAATCATTATAAATGGGAAATTAAAAGAATTTGACGTGAAACTCCCCTTTGTTTTGCTCGGTATGATTCTCCATGTTGAGTTTATGAGCAAGAATGTGTTTTGTAAATGTTGTTGAGTACCAACCATGACTACAACACACACATAAGATTCTAGATGATTGATACTTCACCAACTTTGTCGATTTCTTTTCTAGAGAGGTCATGTGTAAAATATAGGAAAAACATGCAAAATCCTATCTCGAATATCCTATGGTTAATAAATAATAATAAAATTACACTGTACAGGTAGTCAATATCGCAGTATCCCTTAAAAAATCAAGATACGCTCGCTATAGAAAGACACTGTTAAAAGTTTCAATACACAAGCCAGTCTGCCACATAACGATGTATTATGTGCTTCGCGAATATGTCCGTCTTATAACCAGATCCTGTCGATTAATGTTTTAAATGAAGAAAACATAACAGATTGATAACGTCCAACATTCAATACGCCGCATGGTATGTTTTAGAGCGGATTACGCCGTATTGATATCTGGGAAGACAGGAGTCGATAAAAAATAAATAAAAAAAACAATCTGGGTTGTCTCCCGGGAAGCACTTTTCTTTCGGCTAGTCTTTAAGTTAGACTTTTTTCTTCAGCTTCCTTCATTTTTCTCATGCATGCTTATGTTGCATGTGTGTGGAGCATTCTTCTTTTCGAATCTCGGATGTATTCTGGTCCTAATTCAAGACCCCTTGTAGAAACTTTTAAGACTTCTGGGTATGGATGCGAGAATTCCATTTAGCTTATCACATGCACACTCACCTTTAGTAATCGGCATTGATCTTGATGAGTGGGAAATTTGATAGATGTTTAAACCTTGGATGTGATCGTGCCATTTGGTGAGTCATGTTATCATTACCATTGTGGATAGTGATTAACCCATCAAACCTTCTCGCTTCCACACATGAAGCTTTGCAGAATGGTTCTCCAAAAATGATATCTCCCAAGTCTTGATCTCAGTAGCCATCCATATGTTCCACTACTGCAAAATGAGTTACAATAGAAAAATTTCTGACAAATATAGGTACATTCATAAAAGCTCCAAATACGTTCTTTCATTTGTATTCAACTTTGTCCTTCATTAAAGAATTGTTGAACTCTTTAGACATCACATTAACAGACAAAATTGGGAAAAAATTAACATTTATATGTTCAAAACATATCATGCATCAAAATCTTAAGTTGTAGGCATAATCAATATGGATTTTAGTCAAAGTCACAAAAAACTGCGGTACTTGTCAAAACTTTCATTATTCATTGTCTTAATTATGTCATCATGGGTTCTTACAATTACCCTCACCTTCCTTTAAATGGTGGGCATCAAATCTTCAACTGGTTCTCTACTAAGTTTCTAATGGTACATTAGATCATTTTAAATTCCGATGTAATCTTCCATGTAAGGGTCTAAAAGATCTATTTAACAACCAAGTCTCTCCTATTCGCATAGCCTTCTAAATCTAGTTCATTCGTTCTCTTAAAAAAAACCTAACATGTAGACCTTCTTAATCAAACTACTAGCAGGTTTCATACTTTTAAAAATAATTTTCTCATCCCCTACCCTCAAAGTAATCTTTCTTTTGAACACATCAATCTTAGCATGGGCGGTAGACAAAAATAGTCTTTTGAGGATCAAGGGCACTTTGACATCCTCGGGCATATCTAGTATTATGAAGTCTACGGGGAAAACAAACTTACCAATCCCTACTAGTACATTTTTAGCTATTCCCTTTGGATATTTCAATGTCTTATCTGCTAATTCAACCGTCAACTTAGTGTAAGCTAATTAGCCTAAACCTAAGTTAAGGTAGGTCGAGAGAGGCATGACACTTATGCTAGCTCCTAAGTCAGCAAGGGTATTATCAAAGCAAAACTTTTTTAATATAGCAAGGTTAATGTGAAACTTCTTGAGGGTCTTTATTCTTTTCCGGCGGTAGGAGTTCGTCGGACACGTGTGCTCCTAAGGTAGGGGTCCATGCATTACATCAATGACATCCCCTCTTCATCTCATACAATTAATTCTTTAAATCGACTTAGAAATGGAATAGTCGTTCGTCTTGACTCGTGCATCAGCTTACTGTTCTGTTGGGCCGATACGGCGTTATTAGGATGATCCGATACGACGTATCGGTGTTATATTAGCTTCAACAGTGGCCGAGACTGACTTTACATGATCCATCTAGTTTGTTTTAGTAGAGCTAGGTAGATTTCCAAATCCTCTTTCCTGTAGTACCTAGCTTATTTGCCCGATTTAAATCTAATAAAGATAAAATATAAAAAGTTAATTATTACTTTCGTAAAAAAATATATTGCTTGTTTGAAAAAAACTTTAATTCATTTGGTGTCCGATTACGCTAATTGTTGATTTATAGCTTACTCGATTTAACTTAACTATTAAAAATAAAATAAATGCGTACGAGAAAAAAATAATAATTAGTAAAATAGATGACGTCGTAAATGACCTGAAAATACGGAATGCTATATTTGTTGATCCCAGGTCACCTGCTAGTCCAACTTGTTCACTAAACCAATGGTAAGGATAAATCATTATTTGTGATCCTATGATTCTAGATATATAAATTGCGAATATGGAGAGCTATCCCGGCATCTAGCTAGTATGATATTTTGCATTCCTAGATCCAGTTGAATGATAGGTCGCATACTTAAGCACGTAAATAAGTATAAATTGATAAAAATAATCAACAATTAACGATAAATTAAGCAGTCGAGATAAACAAACCAAACATTAAAATCATCATAAACATGGCTAATACCTAAAGGTATTAGCCCATAACTATTGTAATGAATACAAGAATAATAATCGAATCAACCAAGGTAAACTAACCAAGTTAAACGAAAGATACCAAAAATTGAACAATTATTAGAATATAGATGATTACAAGGTGTTTCCTATGGAGTTAAGCGCATTGCTTGACCTTCTTTGTTCTTCTTGCCTTCTAAAAATCGACTTTTGTGGTTAGAGTAACGAAAATATTATCAAGCACGCCCTAAACTCATGTTTAGGGATTTGTATTTATAGTGTTTGGAAGTTCATCGATACGCTGTATTGGTTGAGGTCAATACGACGCATTGGGGGTTTCTTGGAGTAGGGACCACGTTTAATATCTTCCAGAAACTTAAAATAATCTTTAATACGATGTATAGAGTCTTCTGGATATAGCGTATCCCTCTTTAATTCTTCGTGGTTTCTTGTAAAGTGCAGGCACAGATACGCCATATCTTTCTTGATGGATATGGCGTATAGGTTGTTAGAATAGTATCTTGATATTTCTTCGTTTAAGCTCCAAAATGCATGCTTTTTAGCATAACTTCACCAATTAGTTCATAATTACTGCAAATAACAACTTTATGCAATTAAGTACCAATTCATGCAATAATTATACAAAAATGGGTAAGAAACATGGGATAAATGATGCTATAAAAGTGACGTTATTTGATGTCATCAGGTGACCAACTCCTATTCATGAAACAACGAGTTCCATCTGGACGAGTCTCGAACTCCTTACCCATACCACATAGGTTTTCATCCTTCATGTTTTCTTCCTTGACTGCTTTGACTTGTGCATCCAGAATCTGTGATGGAAGGTTTGAGTTTATTTTCATGACTAAGGCTTGAACTCGCAGCGGCTTAGCCCTTTCCTTTCGGCTTAAATCATCTGCTACAACATTCGCCTTCCTTGGGTGATAATGAATATCACAATCATAGTCACTGAGCAGTTCGATCGATCGACGCTGCCTCATATTTAACTCTTTTTGATCAAGTATGGTTAGAAGACTCTTATGTATTAGTAACATGGTACCCTCATGCTATACAAGTAGTGCCTCTAATATTGAAGTGACAACTAAGCTCCTAACTCTAAATCATGTGTGGTATAATTATTTTCATTGACTTTCAGTTAGCGGGATGCGTAGTCTATAATCTTCTCCTTCTATATTAATACAACACCCAGTCCTTTATGCGAGGCATCATAATTGATTATGTTGTCATGTAGGTTGTATTTATGAGTTTTCAAGTTTTAAATTTAAATTTTGCCGACTTTACCTAAAACAACACTTTAACGGGCAGTGTACCCGATCAGATGTAGTTTTGTTGGTAAGTAGGGTGTCGATCACTAATAACGAGAACTAATCTTTTATTTTATCAATATTTTGGTTAACTAAACTAAGTTAATTTAAACTATGTTAATTCTATTCTATGTTAAACCTACGCTAAACCTATGTTAATCCTAATTCTCTAACAGATAAAGAGGGGTTTTTTAAGCCCAGAGAGACCTGGCACAAGTTGTGGTAACTTAAGATCAAACGCTAAGACATAATAACACACGCAAGAAAACAAACAAAAGATAGAAGAGTGGTCTAGCCAAATATAAGAAAACTGTATTAACCATGATTAATCCAATTAGAACGTTGGTTTGTTTATTAAGTGCAATGAATACTTATCTTGAGCGGCATATCATTCTTAAGACTTAGGCGATACTTCTTCCTAAGACCTAGACACATAAAACTTTGTCACAATTGAACGCATACAGCATCCTATTTGCTGATTATAATCTATCTTAGGGGTTAAAGCAATGGTGATCTTGTTAAACTCTAGCTCAATAGAGAACTTAATTCCACTTTAGTGCTTAATGCAATTTATAAACTAGTAGTACAATGGCCAAGTAATTACCAATTGATTAAAGCGTACCTCGTTGATCCCAAGGG
The DNA here is from genome assembly GCA_026074375.1 of Tanacetum coccineum. Taxonomy (NCBI): domain Eukaryota; kingdom Viridiplantae; phylum Streptophyta; class Magnoliopsida; order Asterales; family Asteraceae; genus Tanacetum; species Tanacetum coccineum. The sequence continues at coordinate 18,540 of BQNB010058662.1, forward strand.
TCACTTGTCGGTCCAACTAAGCTTACTAATCTAAAGGCAAAGATAGGTAATTATTTGTGATCCTATTGGTCTAGATATATAAATCACATATGAGAGAGTTCCCCGACATCTACTAACTGTCGGTATCACACTCTAGTTGAATGATAGGTCGCATACAAAAGCACGTAAACAAGTATAAATTGATAAACATAAACAAGCAATCAACGATAAATTAAGCATTCGAGATAAACAAACCAAACATTTAAATCTTCATAATAATGGCAATACCATGGGTCTATATCCCTCAAAACGCATACAATCAATAACAAGAGTAATAATCCAACACCAAGGTAAACTAACCGAGTTAAACGAATGATACCAAAAATCAAACGATTACTAGAGTATAGGAGATTACAAAGTGTTTCCTATGGAATTAGTAGCTTTGCTTGACCTCTTCTGCTCTTCTTGTCTTCTAAAAATTAACTTTTGTGGTTAAGGTATAGAAAATATGATCAAGCACACTGAAAACCCGTTTTAGGTTTTCTATTTATAGGATCTGGAATTTGGTCGATACGGCGTATCGAGTGACTTGGATACGGCGTGTAAGGGGTTTTTGGAGTAGGGACCACGTTCGATATCTTTTAGAATATTTTATTACTTTATCTTGAATACGACATATAGATTTCCTGGATACGACGTATTGAACTTTATTCCTTCATGGTCTTTTGTGAAGTGCAGGCACAAATACGTCGTATCTTCCTTAATGGATACAGCGCATAGGATGTCAGAACCAGTTTCTTTAAATGCCTTCGTTTAAGCTCCAGAATGCGTGCCTTTTTGCTAAACTTTATAAAGTACTCCATATATACTGCAATTCTTAAATACAAACGATTAAGTAACAATTCTTGTAATAATTATTCAACATGGGTTATTTATATGGGATAAATGATGATATAAAAGTGACGTTATTTGATGTCATCAAATATCCCCCCACTTGAATCCTAGCTGTCCTCAAGTAGCCTTTAGAAGTTTATGAATATGTATCCCTAAGGGTTTTTTCCGTTAAGCATTTATTCGATCAATTACAAGTACACAACCAAACACCTCACGAAATAGGAAGATGAAAACACTCAAATCACTCAACTAATCTATGTGGTAACATGTAACTAATTCGCTCAATTGCTTAGTCGTGACGAGTATTCTATCATAGGCTTGGCAAGGATACACATCTCCACCACTAAAGCTAAGGAGTAACAAGTTGATAAAGGTAAAATGGGTTTTTATGATAAGGCTTAGGGTTGATCATTCTAACAATCTTTCACCAAATGTACCACACCAACAAGGCAGCTGAATCACACATACATGGCCGTAACGACAGAATAGACATACGTGATTCGATCACATCCTCATTCGAGTTTAACTAAAGGTTAGGATGAAGAATCATATAGGGTATGGATCTTCTAACTTTCACCAAAAGTAATAAACCAACAAGGCAGCTGAGTCACACATACATGGCCGTAACGACGGAATAGACATGCATGACTTGATCACATCCTCATTCGAGTAAAACCTAAGGTTAATGATTAGGAAAAGGGAAATAAATTGTTGTTAAATAAAAATTTACGAAAGAAATAGATTAAGTCCAAATAGATAAAGTACAAGTTGCTAGATACTTTTTCCCGACCGTTACCATGATAAAGACACAACTATATACACAAACATCTTGATCATAGATCAAAAACAACAACCTAAGTTGGCGTTCCCGTAACGGTCAACTCCCAATCATTCCATACTTTACATACTTTTACAAAGACAAGTGGTAATATCTACCACTTTATACAAAACTTTACATCATTGATTTTTAACCACGTATCAACGAATAATCAATCCTTCAAATAATTCCATCTGTTTAAGTATTAACGAGCCAACTAGCTTTAAACTTCCCTCCTCTTTTTTGTTGTGATTTTCTAATTTTTTCGATGTTTTTCATACTATACTACGAATCTCGGTGTAATTTCACCATCTTCACGATCATAATAACTCCGGATAATTTCTTCCATGATTCTTCATTCTTCGGACGTACCAATAATTGTGATGGTAGTAAAAATACATGAGTTTTGACAACTTTTTACATTCCCATTGCAATGTGCAAATTTCCCAACCATACTAGAGATAGAAAATGACACAAGACACAGGAAATACATACTTTACACTTTAAGCAACTAGCAACTGATAAATGGACTTAATCTAACAGGGTAGGCTAAGGTGTAAAGGTGTAACAAAACAAATAGTTAGTGTTATCCTAAAGGATTAGCTCTACAGGTTTTTCTAGGGGTATCTTACTCTAAAAGTGAGAGTAAACAAAGGGTTGATACGGAGGTTAACTAACCTGTATAGTTAGTTAATAAAACAACATATAAAGGCTTTTTGGGTGTAATCCTAGAAATTTACCAATTTAAACAAGTTACTCCATCTAAATCCATAGTACTCATTATTGTGGTCTCGAATAGATATACCAAGGCAAGTTCTAAAGTCTATAACATCACCGGTACACATATTTTTGTAGAATTTGGGTAAACATTTGGAAACGGATAAGGCTGAATAATCACAATATCTAATAAGGGTTATTGTGTGTAGGTTATGTAACTTGTAATTTCACAAAAGTATGCTTGAATTTTTTTTTAAATTTAAGCATTTTAATGTGAAAAATAAGATAAGTAACGTTCTAATTCTCATGCTGTATAGATAAAACATTAAAAACGGGAAATTAAAAGAATTAGAACGAGAAACTCCCCTGATGTTTTACTCGGTAGATTTTCTAAGTTGAGTTTATGAGCAAAAATGTGTGTTGTAAATGCGTCTGGATTCCAGCATGACTACAACACACACATAGGATTCTAGATTATTGATACTTCACCAACTTTGTCGATTTATTTTCCAGCGAGGTCCTGTGCAAAATATAGGAAAAACATGAAAAATTCTATCTCGGGTATCCTACGGTTAAATTAAAAGTAAAAACAATAAACTGTATAAGGGACCAATACGCCGTATCCATAAACTTAAATACGCCGTATGGGGAAACCTGTATAAAGTATCAATACGGGTCAGTCTGATGAATACACCGTAGTAAAAAGTATCAATACTGTTCAGTCTACCAAATACGCCGTATCATGTGCATGAATACGTCGTATTGACAGATCTGACAATAAAGTTTTTAATGCAGAAAAAATTAAGGACTGATAACGTCCAGGCATTCAATACCCTTATGTAATAACGGATACACCAGATTGATGTCCTGGGAAGACAAACTCGATAAAATAAATAACAATTCATGAATTGTCTTCCCGGGGAATCACTTTTTCCTTTCAAGTCTTGTCTTTAAGTTAGACTTTTCTTCACACCTCATCACATCATGTACGCTTACGTGCCTACGTATGAGACATTCTTCTATTTTCGCATCTCAAATATATTCGGGTCCTAAGCTCAAGATTCCCTTGTAGAAACTTTTGAGCTTTTGGTACGGATGCGAGATTCCATTCAACATATCAGGAACACTAACCTTTAGTAATGGCTTGATCTTGTTGCATTAGGCATTGGATAGATGTTTAAACCTTGGATGTGATCTTGCCATTTGGTAAGTCACGTTATCACTACCATTGTGGATAGTGATTAACCTATCAAACCTTTATGCTTCCACACATGAAGCTTTCCAGAACAGTTCTCCAAGAATGATATCTCCCATGTCTTGATCTTGGTAGCCATCCATATTTTCCATAACTACAAAATGAGTTACAACAGAAAAATTTCTGAAAAAATAGGTACATTCATAAAAGCTTTAACTATGTTCTTTCCTTTGTATTCAACTTTTTCCTTCATTATAGAATTGTAAAACCCCCTAGACATCACATTAACGGACAAAATTAGGAAAAAATTAGCATTTTACATGTTCAAAACCTATCATGCATGAAAATCTTAAGTTGTAGGCACAATCAATATGGATCTTCCAGTCAAAGTCACAAAAACTAGGGTACTCTTCAAAACTTTCATCATTCCTAGTTTTGATTATGTCAATCATGGGCTCATCAATTACCTCACCTTCCTCAATGGTGAGCATAAATCATCAACTTGATCTCTCCTAAGTTCTAATCGTACATTAAGATCATTTAATTCGATGTAATCTCTATATAAAAGGGTCTAATAATCTATTTAACACCAAAGTCTCTCCCATTAGCCTAGCTTCTAAATCAAGTTCCATATGTTCTCTTAAACCTAACATGTAGACCCTCTTAATCAATCTACTAGCAGGTTTCATACTTTTAAAAACAATTTTCTCATCCCCTACCCTTAAAGTAATCTTTCTTTTGAACATATCAATCTTAACGTGGGCGGTAGACAAAAATGGTCTTTTGAGGATCAGTTGCACTTTGACATCCTCGGACATATCTTGTATTATGAAGTCTACGGGGAAAACAAACTTACCAATCCCTACTAGTACATTCTCAGCAATTCCTTTTGGATATTTCACTATCATATCTGCTAATTCAACCGTCAACTTAGTGTGAGCTAATTCGCCTAAACCAAAGTTAAGGTAGGTCAAGAAAGGCATGACACTTACGCTAGCTCCTAAGTCAGCAAGGGCATTATCAAAGTAAACATTATTAATATAGCAAGGTAAAGTGAAACTTCCTAGGTCTTTCTCCTTTCGGGGTATGGAATTATTGATATATGAAGCTTCATATGAGTTAGCTTCCAAGAGTTGCGGTCTATACAATCCCTTCTTCTCATCACAGTAATAATCATTCAAATGACTTGGAAATGGAATAGTCGTTCATCTTGACTCGAACATCAGCTTACTGTTCTGTTGGGCCGATACGGCGTATTAGGATGATCCGATATGGCGCATCAGTGTTATATCAACTTCAATAGTAGTCGAGATCAACTTGACATGATCCCTTGGGTTTGTTTCAGTAGAGCTAGGTACACTTCCAAATCCTCTTTCCTGTAGTACCTTGCTCATTTGCCCGATTTGAATCTCAAAAGTTTTAATTGAAGCTCCTTGGTTCCTGATGGCAGCGTCAGTGGAAGCCCGAATTTCCTTGATCAAGTTAGAGTTTTCTTCATGTCTCTTTGCTGATTCATTCAAAAATTTGCTCAGTGGTTCTTCCATTGATTGTCTTCATTCTTGATACGAAGGAGTTGCATTGTTTCTTTGGTAGAATCTTAGAGCTGTTGCTCTATATTACCCTCCTTGTTGGAAGGGTGCACCAAACTGAGTATAATAGGATTCTTTAAGAGTTTTACCTTCTTCTTTGAGTGGATAGTATTTGGTGTAGTGGGGTCCTTTACATTGTTCACATCCCACTTTATTGTAGAATCCATGTGCGCGCCAAACTTACTTACTTTTACCCACTAAGTGTTACGCCTTAAGATTTAACTCCATTTTAACCCATTCCAACTAATGTGAAATTTTAATGAAAATTACCCATTTTGACCCGTTATCAAGATTATGACATCTAGATGCGAATAAAAGTGATAGACTAACTTATTAGTTGTAATTTCAGCTTTAGTTAATATATTTTACGCCTAATCGTTCTCCATAATGCTAATTGACCATTAAAAGAATTTCGCCAAGTTTGACTTTTTATTATATATTTTTCTTAAGTCTAACCCATCCAAAATGACCGGCTAAATTATGTTTTCACGACTCGGACTCTAAAGCATTTTGATGTAAAACGAAGTTTCGGACAACTTTTTAGTTTTAGCCGAGACCTGAAACCCAACAGAAAATGACTAAATTACCCCTGCAAGTTTCTGCATAACCTTTATTTTTCTAACTAAAATGTAGTATCCAATCCTAAGCTTTTCAACCCGTTAAAACAGACGTTTCCATCAGCCTTATTTTACTTCTTGAAAAGGTAAAAAACGGCATTTAAACAACTTTTTAGGTTTGTTTTTCTTTTTATTAAAACCCCCCTTGAGACCCAAAACTCTATAGAAAATAACGAAAATGCCCTTTTTCGATTCTGCAGCAACTTAAAAATTCAGCAAGTGCTGATTGGATTTTTATAATTTTTCAGAATTTCAAATGGCCGCCAACGTTCGTTTTTAAGAGTTAGAAGTGGAATTTTATATCGAAACGTTCGTATTAACATCCTCTATTATTATTTCTAGGCCAATTTCAGTTTTAAATTGTTAACTTAGGCAAAACAGGCCCTAAACTTACTGATCTAAACGGGTAGCTTTAAACCCCTTCAAAACTTTAATTTCACGCCTTGCGAACATCGCCAGTGCTCTTAAACTAACCTAACCCCATTACTAATCATCTCAATTCAATAATGAACCTCAAAACGCGACATGCACCTAAATCTTTGGATTCAGAATACAAGATCTAACACATGCATGGAACATATATTTAAATCGATGTAAAAAAGTTGAGTAGAAAACTTACAAACACAATGCAATATCAAGAAAATCAACACAATCAAACCCTCTTGGGTTTGATCTTGGTTGAATACCAAAACAGCCAAAACATGATTCAAAAATCGATTTTGTTTCACCAAATCTTGTTTACACACTTATTATTAAACCCTTGTTACTCCAATTACCATCAATTAGATCAAAACCCTTCAAAATAAAAAATCAAGAAAATCAAGAAATTGGGGAAATCTTATGCATGGTGGATTTTAATTGAAAAGAATGATGGGGTTTAGTTTATAATTGATTTGGGATTGAATGGAATGGATTTTAGGGATCAAGATTGAAGATTTTGGGATTTTTGTTTGTGCTTGCGTCGTACAGTAGGGAGGGGAGAAGAGCATACCGAAATTTCTTTATCTGTGTGTTTTTAATTTAGGAGTTTGAGTGGATATGGAATGTGTATATATATAGGAAAGGATTAATACTAGTATCTTCCATTTATATAAAAGGAAAAAAAATTAATGGACGTTGGTTTTGGATGTGTATAACCAGCCCCTTATATGGGTTGGGCTTGGTTGGGTATTTGTCAAATTTATATTATAATAATATAATATATATTTAATTATAATATATTATAATATATATAAATATAAAAATATTAATTAATAATATATTTATATTATAATATTATATAAAAAATTTATAAAATATAATATATATTAAATATATATATTAAATTAATTATATAATATAATTATTATTATAATAACATTAAAAAAATTTATAATAAAAATAATTAATAAAAATTAAAATATTAAATAATTTATTTTAATAAATAAAATAATATATTTATATTTAAATATTTTAAATATATAAAAATTAATAAATTAAAATAAATATTAAATATATAATTATATTTATAGTAATTATATAATTATTTAAAATATAAAATAATATATAATTATAATATATATATATAATATAATATTAAATAAATAATAAAAAATTATATAAAAATAAAAAAAAAATATATAATAAAATTTTATATTATAAAATTATATTATAATAATAATTAATATATAATTAAAATAAAAATATATTTATTATATTTAATATATATATTTAATAATAAAATAAATTAAATAATATATAAAATATAATTTATAATAATAAATAAAAATAAATTAATTTAAACAAATATATAATAATAAATATTAATATTTTAATATATATTATATATATTAAATTATTATTTAAATTATATTTAATTAAAAATAATAAATTAATATTAATATATAATATTTATAATATATAAAAATTATAAATATAATTAATTTAATATAAAATAAATAAATAATTATATATTAAATAATATAATAAATAAAAAAAAAAATTAAATAATTATATATATTATAATATTAATATATATTATATATAAATATAAATAATATATATATAAAATAAATAATAAATTTATAAAAATTTTATTAAAAATAATTTTAATTAAAATATAGAAAAATTATATATAAAATAATAATATATAATATAATATAATATTATTAAATAATAAATAAATAAAAAAAAAAAAATATATTATATAATAATAATTCATTTAATTAATATTATCATAAATATATAATTTATTTTAATTTATTTTATAATATAATTTTTAAAATATTATAATTTATTTATATAATTATAAATATAAAATACAAAATAAATATTTAATAATATATAAAAAATAATTTTATAATATATAATTATAAATATATATTTAGTAATAATATAACATAAATATAATACAATTATATTAGTTAATATATTATAATATATAAATATATAATAAATATATTAATATATATATAATAATAAAATATTAATAAATATATTTATAAATATATTATAATAAATAATTAAATATATTTTAATTATAAATAAATTATAATAGAATATAAATATTTTTAAAAATCATATATAAATAATATTAAATAATATATATTATAGTATTAAAAAAATTATTAAAAATAATAATAATATTTAATTAATAATAATATATATTATAATAATATTTATAATATAAATAATAAATAAAATAAATATTAATTATTTATTTAAATAAAATTAATAATATATTATAAATATATAATTATAATATAAAATTTATTTAATATATTAAACAATTAATATAAAATTATAAGTATTGTTAAAATAAATTTTAATAAAATAATATTAAATTTAATAATATATTTAAAATATATATAAATAATATATATAATAATATATTATATAATATAATATTATATATATTTAATATTTATAAATTAAAAATATTTATTATATATTAATAAATATATAATATTTATAAACTAAAATTAATTATAAATATTTTTTAATATATATATAAACTAAGATTTATTTTTATTAAAATTATTAAATAAAATATTTAATAATATAAAATTTAAAAAATTAAATTATTAAATTTATATAAATAAAATAATATATATAATAAAATTTTTAATTACATAATAATATATATATTAAATACATTATAAATATATATATAATTATATATATTAAAAATATTAATATAATAAATAATAAATAATATAAATAATTAAAATATAATATAAATAAAAAAAAAAATAAATAATAATATATATATTTATATTTTAATAATTATAATATCATTATATTATTAATAAAATAAATATAATTATATAAAATATTAAAAACAAAATATTATAAAAATATATAATAAATGAGTTGGTTCTTTTTTGTGTTTTGGGTGTTTTTGTTGTGTGTTTGTTTGTTTTGGATTTTTTGTTTTTTGTTGGTGTGTGTGTGTGTTGGGTGTTTTTTTGTTTTATTGTTGGTGTGTTTTGTTTGTGTTTGTTTTGTTTTGGTTTTGGTTTTTTTTTTTGTGTTTTTGTTTGTGTTTGTTTTGGTTGTGGGTTTGGGTTTTTTTTGTGTTTTTTGTTTTGTGGTGGTTGGGTTTAGATATGTTTTTGGTTTGTTTGAGTTGATGTTTTGTTTTGTGTTGGTTTTGTGTTGTGGTGTTTGTGTTTTTAGTTGTGTTTGTTTTGTTTATTTTGTATTGTTGTGTTTTTTTATGTGTGTTGTTTTTTTGTTTTTTTGTTTTTGTTTTTTGTTTTTTGTTATTTTTTGTTAGTTTTGTTTGTTTGTGTTTTATGTTTTTTTGGTTTGTTTGTGGTTTTTTTGGTTTTAGTTATTTGTGTGTTTTTTGTTTTTGTGGTGTTTGTGTTTTTGTTTGTTGTGGTTTTGTTTTGGTGTTGTGTTATTTTTGATTTTTTGGGTTTTTTTTGTGTGTTTTGTTTTTATTTGTGTTTTGTGTTGTGTGTTTTTGTTTTTTTGTTATTATTGTTAGTATTATTGAGTGTTTTTGTGTTTTGTGTGGTTTTGTGATTTGGTTTTTAGTGTTGTTTTGGTGTTATGTTGTGTTTTGTGTTTTTTTGTGTTTTTTTATAATTTATTATTTTGTGTTTGTTTTTTTTTTGTTGAATATAATAAGTTATTTTTATGTTATAAAATATTATAAGATGTTTTATATTTTTATATAAATTTATAATATATTATTATAATAATTATTAGAATTAAGATATTAAATTTAATATTATATGATTATTTAAATAAATTATATAATGATATATAATGATTTATAGTAAATATTAGTATATATTATATTTTTAGATATATTATAGGTAAATAATAATTAATAATTTATTTATATATTTATTAATTGATGTTTGAAATTTTTAATAGAATATTATTTTATTTATATGTTTATAATATTATATAATTATATATATATTTTAATAAATGTAAGGTTTAGTTATGTTTGTTTAATATATTAGTGTATATATTGTAATTATTTATTGATTAAATTTAATAAATATATAAATTAATAATATAAGAGATTATTAAAATTTTATAATTTATTAATATATTATATTAAATTTATTTTAAAATTTATAATATGTTAAATGATATTATATTATATTAAATATATATATATGTAATTTTATTTTATATTAAGTATGATAATTATTTATATTAATATAAATTATATAATTAAATGTAATAAAAAATTAATATTAATAAAATATATAAAAAATATTAATAATAATAAATTAATAATTTTATTTAATAAAATATATATATTAATTTATTATTAAAATATGTTATTTAAATAAAATATAAATTAAATATATTATAAATTAAAAATTTTATTTAGGTGAAATAATAGATATAAAAAAATATTAATTTATAATAATAAATATAAATAATATATAATATATTATATAATGTTATAATATGAATTATAAAATATTTTTTTAAAATTATAATTATTATATTTTTTATAGTATAAGAAATTTATAATTATATTTAATATTATATATAGTATATAAAATTTAATGATTTATAATATATTTATTATAATATAAAGATAAAATTTATTAAAAAAAATAAGTATAGAAAAATATTATTATATATTTATTTTAAATTATAAATTATATGTATTTTTTAATTTAATATAATATATTATTTTATTAATATATAAAATATATATATATTTTAAAAAATATATTTAAAAAAAAAAAGATAAATATTTAAAGATAAATTAATTATTTAATAATTTATAAAAATGTATTAAATAAAAATAATATATTTATATATTATATAAAAATTTTTAATAAAATATTAATATAATTATAAATTAATTATATAATATAAATTAAAATAAATATATGATTATTAATTATAAAATAATAGATATATATAATATATAATATAATAAAAAAATTAAGTTTATAATTATATAATTATTAAATTATATATTTTAAATATTATATATGATATTTAAATTATAAAATATAATAATAATATATGAAATTAAAAAAAAAAAAAAAAAATTAAAATAATTATAATTATATATATAAATATAAAAATTATATTATAATATATTAGAAAAATAATGTATATATTTAGTTTATAATATAATATTATAATATTAATTATTATTTTATAAATATTAATATTAGTTATAAAAAAATATGTTAGATAATTTATATTATATATATTAGATAATATTAAATTATTATATTTAATTATTTATAATAATAAATAAAAATTAATTTATTTATAGATTAGTATTTTATTATTAATAATGAATATAGTATATATTAAAAAAAATATTATACAAATAAAATTATTATATTTAAAAAATTTATTAATATAATAAAATGAAAATAAATATATATAAAATATATTATTAAATTAATAAGATATTATAATATATAATATATATATATTATTATAATAAATTAATATTAATTATTAAATAAAATTTATTTATGATAATATTATATGATATAATTAATTAATAATAATATATATTTATTAATTAATTTTTAATAATAATATGTATGGATTATAATATTATATATAATATAAAATATTTTTATATAATATATATTATATATAAAAAAATTAATAATAAAAAAATATAATAATAATATATAATATAATAATTAATAATAAATAATTTTTTAAAATAATAATAAAATATAAAAAATATTTATAAATAAAAATATAATAATATATAAATAAATTTTAAAAAATATTAATATATATTATATATATAATATTAATAGAAATATTTATATATATATAGTAAATATATTTATTAATTTAAAAAAAATAATAATGAGAATTAATAATATATATATATAAAGATAATTATATATAATATAAATTTATAAAACATAAAAATAAATATTATATAATTTATAGATATATATATTTATATATAAAATAATTAATAATATATAAAATATAATAAAAATATATATATACTTATTAAATAAATAATATAATTAAAAAAATAATTTTATATATATAAATAATAATTAATATATAATAATCTATAATTAAATTAATTAATATAATAAATTATAAAATATAATAAAATAAGAGTAATAAATAAAATAAAAATTAATAATATAATAAAAAATAATATTAAAATTATAATAAATAAAAATTAATAATATAATTATTTTATATTAATTAAAATATTAATTATTAATAATTATTATATTAAAATTATTATATTTTATATTATATAAATATTAAAATTTATATTAATATATAATATATATTAAAATATATATTATATTATATAATAAAATTTATTATATTGAAATTATAATATATAATAAATAAATAATAATAATAATAATAATATTATATATAAAATAATAATATAATATTAAATTATTATTAATAATTTAATTTTAATAAATTAAATATAAATATTAAATTAAGTATAAAAATAAAATATTTAAAATTAAATATTATTAAATAATATATTTATTAATAAATTATATATATATTATATTAAAATATAATAAATAATATTTATATTAAATATAAATTAAAAATTTATAAATAAAAATAGATAACAAATATATTAAATAAATTATTAAATAATATATATTATAATTATAATAATTAAAAAAATATAATAAAATAAAATAATATAAATAATAATAAAATTTGTAATTAATAATAATATATATTTAATTAATATTATATAAAATTAATTAAAATATAAATATATTTATAAAAATAATAATATATATATTATAGATATTAATAAATAAATAAATTAATATTATATATAAAAATAAATATTATATAATAATAAAATAAAATTATAAAAAATAATAAAATATATAGAAATATAGATAATAATATATTTAGAATAAATTAATTATAAAATTATATATTTATTTTATATTAATAATGAATATTATATAAATATTATTAAAGATAAAATATTATAAAATAAAATAAATATATATATATATTATAATATACTTATTATAAAAATGATATTAGAATATTATAATAAAATATATTTAAAATTAAATAATTAATCTAATTAAATAAATATTATAAATTAAATAATTAATAATTATGATAAATAATATATATATATATTATATTATAAAATTAAATTAATTTAGTTAATAAAAATTTAAATAAATAAATATAAATTAAATATTAATATATAAAATATTAAATTATATTAAATAATAATTATTATAAAAATAGAAATAAATATAATATAAATTAATATATATATTATATTATAAATAAATTTTATAATTTAATAATATATATAATATATAATATAATATATATAATTTATAATATTTAAATATTAATATATATTAGATATATTATTAATAATATATTAATAAAATAATAGATAAATATATTTTAATAAAATATAAAATTAATATATATATAATTTAAATAATTTATATATAATATATATTATAATATTAATATTAAAATATAAATATTATATTTTATTAAAATATATAATATTAAATATATAAAAAAAATTATTATTAAATAAATAAATATAATATAAATAATAATTAAATTATAATATATATTAATAAAATTATTAATAAAAAATTATATATATGAATATTATAAAAAAAATATAAAATTTATATAAAATTATTAATTAAAAATATAAGATTTAATACAAAAAATTAATTATTAATTAGTATATATATAAATCTTAAAATATTACACAAATTCTCGGGCCCAAACAATTAATTAACTCGTTATTGATTGTAAAAACACGATTTTGACGTGGTTTTCGGCAAAAACACGGAAAAAGTCAAAAAATACAAAAATAAAAATAGATTAGCTTTCGAAGCTAAAATATGGAGTTGTTGATTTCTCGATCGTTAAAACGGATAAATATCCAACACAGGACTCACATATAATTAAAATTGATGATTTTTAAATAAAAACCGACTAAAAGTAACAACATAAATTCTATAAAATTTAGAAAATAAATAGTGACCTTTAATCCGAAAATATTTCCAATTAAATAGAATCATGGTTCGGAATTAACATTGACTTGAAACACGAGTTGCATAAAAACAAGCGTTAAATGCTAAGAGTAATGTGACCACATAAAAGTGACTCCAATAATAATTAAGAGAGTCAAATATCATACGTTTGCTTTCGGTTACTGACCTCAAAATTGACGGATGTCACATCAAACTACTAGCAGGTTTCACACTTTTAAAAATAATTTTCTCATCCCCTACCCTCAAAGTAATCTTTCTTTTGAACACATCAATCTTAGTGTGGGCGGTTGACAAAAATGGTCTTCTGAGGATCAAGGGCACTTTGAGATCCTCAGGCATATCTAGTATTATGAAGTCTACAGGGAAAACAAACTTACCAATCCCTACTAGTACATTCTCAGTTATTCCCTTTGGGTGTTTTACTATTCTGTCTGCTAATTCAACTGTTAACTTAGTGTGAGCTAATTCACCTAAACCTAGATTGAGGTAGGTTAAAAGAGGCATTACACTTACGCTAGCTCCTAAGTCAGCGAGAGCATTCTCAAAGCAAAAATTATTAATATAGCAAGGTAAAGTGAAACTTCCTGGGTCTTTTTCCTTTCGAGGTAGGGATTCGTCGACACGTGTTGCTCCATAAGAGTAGGCGCCCAAGCATTGCAGTCCATACAATCCATTCTTCTCATTACAGTAATAATCATTCAAACGACTTGGAAACGGAATAGTCGTTTATCAGCTTACTATTCTGTTGGGCCGATACGACATATTGGGATGATCCGATACGGCGTATCGGTGTCATATCAGCTTCAATAGTAGGCGAGATCGACTTGGCATGATCCCTCGGGTTTGTTTCAGTATACCTAGGTAAACTTCCAAATCCTCTTCCTTGTAGTAGCTTGCTTATTTTCCTGATTTGAATCTCCAAAGTTTTGATCGAAGCTCCTTAGTTTCTGATAGCAGCGTTAGTGGAAGCTTGAATTTCCTTGATCAAGTTGGACTTTTCATCATGTCTCTTTGTTGATTCATTCATAAACTTGCTCAGTGATTCTTCCATTGATTTTCTTCATTCTTGATACGAAGGGTTTGCATTATTTCTTTGGTAGAACCCTAGAGCTGCTGCTCTATAATGCCCTCCTTGTTGGAAGGGTGCACCAAACTGAGTATAATAAGCTTCTTTAAGGGTTTTACCTTCTTCTTTGAGTGGACAGTCTTTAGTGTAGTGAGGTCCTTTACATTGCTCACATCCCACTTGGGCATCATAAACTTTTTCATTCACCTTCTTGATTTCTCTTCCAAGATTGTTGAGTTGTGCTTGAATTGCAGCCAATCCGTCAGAAGTTTTAGTACTTCTTGTCCTAGATATTCCATTGTGCCATTTTGAGAATCATTAGCCATTTCTTGGATGGCTACTTTTGCATCGGCAGCTGTCTTAGTTGGTATGGCACCTTTTGAATCAAGAATTTGTCGAGTTGAAACATCCAATCCATTGTAAAACAAGATCACCTCCTGCATCTCGGTTAAATAGTGTTGAGAGCATTTCATCAAGAGTTATTTAAATCTCTTTCATGCTTGGTAAAGGGTTTCGTCGGGTTCTTGCTGAAAGTTGTTGATCTCCTCTATTTTCTTTACAGTTTGAGCAGGTGGGCAATATTTGCTAAGAAACTTTGTTTTTAGATCTTCCCAAGTTTTAATCGTACCAGACGATTTGTTTCTTAGCCAACGACTCATGGCTCTAGTAAGGGACATAGGAAAGACTCAAAGCATTATTTGATCTTGAGTAATATTAGGAACATGGAATAAGTCAACAATCTCTAGAACGTTCTCAATGTATTCGTTCGCATCTTCATGATCCAAACCGCTGAAGTTGTTGTCACGTAGCTTTTTAAGAAATTGGCCTTTTAGTTCAAAGTGATCTTTGTCATCAATTTTAGGCCTAGCGATGCCCGATCCATAGTCAGCTCGGGTTTTGATCATCTATTGTTCCATGGTTTCCGCCATTGTTTTCGCAACTTCTTCCTCGGAATTTTCTTCTAAATCAGAAAATAGATCTAAGGGCGATCTTGATTCGTTAAGACTTAGTGTCTTGAAAAGTTTCATGGATGATCAAAATTGTCGTTCTGGATCCTTGAAGGGCATTAATAGTTCCTTTGTTGAACTCCTTGTCATGCACTACCTGAAATAGAGGATAAACATTCAGTAGGATAGGCTCGAAAGAAAGAAAACACATTTATACGAAAATTAAATGTGAAAAACCAGTTTTGTTACTGTATCAGATTATCAATACGCCATATTCAATTGATCTGAATACGCCGTATTGATCTGTTGAATGTATACGTTGTATTGGATAAGAAATTTAGATACGTCATATCTAATGGAAGTAGATACGCAGTATCAGGTTATCGACTAGAACAGTGTACGAAAAACAATTAAACACACAAATAATTAAACTAACAAATATACAAGCTAATAAACAAATATACATAATTTTATAAAAATTTACACTAATCTAAATTACACTAATCTTAGGGTTAGATCTAATCTAATGCTAATAACCAAAATATCAAATGTTGATCCCAATGAACAGAACTTAAACTCCTTAGCTTGATGTAAGGTTTAGTATCCTTGGATAAATCCAAAGGTACTAAGATTGAAACTTTAAGAGTATGATATAAACTATGCGGAATCTAGGTTTAACCAACTAAAGAAGAATAATAGTAATGTGTTGTATGACAAACAAATTACAGCCAAAAACAAATCATAGCTTTAATATATTAATACGAACACTCTTTGATAGTGTTAGGTATTACAACCTTGAAGCGCTTCTATGAACCAAAGACTCCGTTTTTTTGGTAACATTGAATATCTATACCCTTAAGGGACCTTCCTTTTTAATACACCAAGATAGTCCCTACAAGGCTTACAATACTTTTCCCTAAGTTAAAATTCTTGATCTTTTTAAAACAAATAACTTATACCAAAAATAATTAATTTCCCCCTTTTTATTTAACCCAAAAAAAAAAAAAAGACAAATTATTAAAAATAACCCCCAATACCCCCTTTTTTTTAATCTTCGTAAGTATTCTTTTTTCTCCAAACCTTTCTCTTGTCATTATTCCATTTGAAGTAGTAACTTTTCTAAGCAGTTGTAATCTTTCAGCAGTTTAAACCAGCAGCATTAACTTTTGAACTAGCAGCACTAAGCAGTATTAACTCTAAGAATCATCTTAAAGTCTTTAAATCCCAACAATCCTCCCCTAAACTTGATGTTCATCTTTTGAATCTTTAAGTTTCTTCATTAAAAGTCTTCATCACTATCAGGAGGATGCATTCAAACACTTCATTGACCCTTTTCCTGCTTTGTTATGAGCTTGAGTAGTTGATATCACATCTCATTCTAATGATCAGCTTGAAGTTTCTTGTTGAGCATATTTGTGATTGTTATTGGTATGAGGGGATATCTCTTCTCAACTAACATAAAGATGTGTAGATTTTTAAATCTCACAAAGTGCACTCCACAAGAATTAAGCAACTTCCACACAGTCACTTTGTATCCTTGTAGACTCCTCCATACTTCACTCTTTATGTCAGGTTCAAACATTACTTTCAGATCACCCAAGAACACTCTTTCATAATCATCCTCTGGCCTTGTATTCCCATGTTTAGTTTTCACCAACCTCTAAAGAGTCTCTAAGTCTTCTCTATTAATGTTTTGAAGCATCTTAATCATTGATGAATACCTATTTAAACTTCCATCAGCTCTTATCAAGTGATAGAATCCCTTCTGTCCTTCTTTAACAATCTTATATTCAACAATCATTGGAGGTTTGGTAGCTAGAGGTATAGCATCAATTGCTATTTCCTCATCATCTTGAACTATCTCCATATGCTTTTTCATCTCAGCTTTATCATTTTCTTCAGCTTCTTCATGCTTATCTATCTCTTTATCATCCTCCATTCTTTGTCTTTTGGAATATTCTTGTTTCTACTCATTCTCTGCTCTTTTCTTACCAATTGATTTCTTTTTGCTGCCTTCAACTTTCTTTTCACTGCTTTTTACTTCTTCAGAATTCATGGGTTTAAAATTGTTTATCCAACCTATTGTCTTATCAAAGGCCTTTTAGATTTCTTTATAACTCTTATTCTTCAACTGGTTATGAGTAAATCCTCCCATATTCTTCAGATAAGTACACATTTGATTCCTTCTCTATCCTATTTGATTCCTTCTCTGTCCTTTTGTTAGTGGCTTTCTTCTCTTTTCTTCTGCTCTTAACTTAGCAAAGTGTCTCTTCCTTTCATTCATTAGTTCCATAAACAATTTTGACTTTTCTTCAATAGTCAATTCACCTTGATCTTGCTCCTGTAATCTTTTACACAGCTCATAGTCAGCATCCATCATAGCTTTCATGTTGTCCCATTCTTTAATTTTTGCTAAAGTGGCTTGTTCTTGTAATTCAACATTCTCTCTTTCGAGCCTTGCTGCTTCTTGTTCTTCAGCATCTAGCCTTCTTACAAGCTCTTCATCAAGCCTTATTTGATCCTTTTTATTCAAAGGAACTTCAGGTTCAACCATCTTAGTTTTCCCTTTATCCTTAATACTTGAAGAAGATACTGATGTTGGTGTTCTTGTTGTGATTTCACCAGCATCTCTAAATGTAATGCCTTTAGCTTTGGGAATTGTTGAAGGTGCTATTGTGATTGTACTCTGTACTGGCTCTTGTATCACAACCTTAGATTTTGCACTCTTCAATTCAACCAATGTTTGAGCTAAGGTAATCTCTACTTCAGTTATAACAGGTGGTGACACAACAATAGTAGA
>BQNB010058663.1:5110-37663 GCA_026074375.1 Tanacetum coccineum
ATCTATCTATCTATCTATCTATCTATCTATCTATCTATCTATCTATCTATCTATCTATCTATCTATCTATCTATCTCCATCTACTTATTGTTTCGTTGTTAAGTAGAGTATCACACACTCAGCTATTTCGAGACTTGAAGTTTTATAAACATCGAAGAAGTTAAGAAAACCATATTCACCCCCCTCTATAGTTCTACAATTTGTATCAGAGTAGTTTACTTAAGTTTTCAAGCGTTAAACCTTCCCAAGAAGTCATTTTAAGTTGAAAATTTCTTTTTCAAAAAATTCGAAATCCTAACTTTGATTTTTGAAAAAGTTGAGTAAAGTTCCATGGCTCAAGAGAATTATGTCAAGGAGTGTTCTATGAAAATACCACCTTTGATAGAACCAAGTGGGTTTTGCTTTTGGAAAGCCCTAGGTAAAGTCCAAAGATATTGACTTATGGCAAGTCATCCAAAACATTGATTTCTACTATGAAGTTGAAGACTCAGAGACAAAGTTAATGAAGGAAATGCCATATGAACTTGATGTGTCTCGCGACTACTAGTTTTAAATTTATAACATGATTTACCGGACAAAGCTAAGAACACACGGGCAAGTATGACCCTTTCATATGTAGCTAGTATGTTGTGGTAAGCCAAGGTCGTTCACTAGGATTTGGGTGTTTTCAAATGTGAAGAATCTATGTAACAAGTAACACGAAAGTGTTAAAATGGTTGTCACATCCCAAATTACCATAGAAGTAACAACTAGCAAGAAAATGATGGTTATGCGAATTCAATAAGAATGAAACCAATATAATTAGAACTACTTGTTTGGAAATAATATTCATATCAATGGAGTATTGGAGATTCGGGTAGAACTTAAGAAATAGCAAACAAAATCAAAAGTCACACAATTCCAATCAATGGGTAATATCATGAAATTGTATATAACATGGTTTAGATTAACGAACCCTTTCGACCTATGATCATTATTATAAACCGATTCATTACAAGCCATTTGTTAGAAATATGATTTTACCAATTTGTTCATAAGATTCATTTAGACCTATACTCTTGAGTAAACCTTTATGAATCCATTAACTTGTTTATTCATAGTTTTCAATTATGGAATACCAAACTTATACGCGCGCTAATATTTGGAACAAACCACAACAAGAAATCCTTTCGACCTATAGATCCGGTTATGATTTACCAAGTTGTTAAGACACATATCAATTCAATCAAACTCATAAACAAAATCATAATTCTATATTGCAAAGATCTAAACACTCCATATCAATGTTTACATCATTCCAAACAAGTAAAATAAAATCACTCCATGATTATTTCAACAAAACTCAAAGTATCAACAATCATCTCAATCATAAACATTCTAAAATATAAAAGTAGATTACCAAAGTAGGATTACAATAGGTAATGGAAGGATTTAGAGCAACCATTAAGCTTCAAATCGACTACAAGCTTTGTACCAACCGAAAAATGGTTCCCAACACCTTCTTTGATGTTCTTGAGCACTACTTCTGGAAATGACAGAGGTTTTGAGGTCTTTTGGGAGAGAAATGATGATGGAAATTCGTCCTTAGGGTGTAAGGAGAATTGTTGGTGGTGTAGAGAATAGAGAATGAAGATTTGAAGATGAAAAACAATGGCTAAGGGTCCTATTTATACTAGTACCAAGCCCTTGGGGTATTAAATATTTTCTTGGGGCCAAAGGGTTGTTAAATGCCAGGGATTATGATTCTAGAGCCTTCTTGATCGTTCCCAAGTGATTAGGGTTCAAAACAAGCATTAGAAGTTAACTTGGAGAGGTTAGCGGAGCATAGCCGGCCGGCTAGAAATTGTGCCTTGCGGCTAGAGCTGAAAAATGGGTCCAGCCAGGTTGGCTCTCCAGCCTGGGCGGTTGGCCACTCGACCCAAAATACAACTTTCTTGATTTTGCGTTTTAGCTTCTCGTTTAAGTTGTGCTTGGTTGTGGGTTATTATACTTAAATATAACTTCATTTTAGCTCTATCTTAAGACTTGGAAGCTTGTATGTTTGACTCTTTTTCTCTTGAAAAGCTTCCCGAACTTGGTCTTTATGAGGGATTCTTCGTACATGCACAAATCTTCGTTTTTACTTCTTTTTCTTGCTTTTCTTGTAATTGGCTACAAATAGACTTGGAAACACACTTTGGTACAATTAAGTAACAAAAACGTATATAAATAGCCAAATAACATATAAAAAAGTACGGATAACGCTCCTAAAAACAGACTCAATTTGAGAGTTATCAAATTCCCCCACACTTAAACTTTGCTTGCCCTCAAACAAATCTAAGAAAAGAAAAGAAACAAAAAAGAAAATACATAAATGAAATTTTTTTTAAAGCAATTTTTTTAAAATATCGAATATTTTTTTAAAAATAAGCGCAAAAGGCGCAAACACCCCCACACTTAAGGGTTTGCTTGTCCTTAAGAAAATTAAAGAAAAATAAATCCACATGGTGCACAAAAATGATTAGAAAAATGCGATGCAAATCTACCAAGTACAAGTACTAGATAAGATTCATCGTTTTAAGCTTTAGGTCAAAAACCGAGATGTTTGACAATACCCAAAGGTTTTCTTGCTTGATAAACATTTCTAAGCACCTCACGAAAAAGGAATGATGTATAATTCACTCAACACTCATTTATTTAGGTGGTGGATTATATAAAAGAAATCATACTCATAGCTTAGTCATGACTAAATTTATTACCATAGGCTTGTACAAGAAAGAAAACTCCACCGACGTTGTGTAAGCACCAAGTGTACACATCTAAAGGGGTCTTTTATTGGGGTTGTAACGTTAGGCTTTGGGTTAATAAAGGGTGTGGATAAGACATGGGAAAATTTATGAGAGGTTGTAAGAGAACATATTATACATAAGTCAAAAGTCTAAGTCCCATGTTGCTAGTTACCGAACAATCCGCAAACCCAGAAATGATTATTGTTACAACCTTTCTTCAATCACATATCGATCATCACATATAAATATATCACGTCTTAGCACATTGGCTAATCGATATCTCAAATACTTCATCTTCCTTCATCCTTATAATAATATAGCATATTGGCTATAATTGTCATCATACATATATTTTATCTTTTTTTTTTCTTCGATGACTTATTCTTTTTTTTCATCATTTTTTTTAATACATCACAACTCCCCCACACTTCGCATAGACATACACAACAAAAAATACATAAATGAAGCTGCGCGTCTTCATCTTTGTCGAAATGGCACACACAAATGGCGAAATGTGGCATAACTATCAATCATAAAAAACAATCCAACATACCAAGCAACTAGCAACCCATCGTTTAGACTCTGACAAGGGGTTAGGCTAAGGTTTAAAGTTAAATATTTTTTTTACTTTTTCTGGATTTCATCAAACGAATAGGATGGCTCAACATGTGTTCTAAGGGTATCTAGCACTAAAAGTGAGTGCTAACAAATGGGTCCATATTGGAGGTAAACTAGCCGATGTGGCTAGCTAAATATCATTAGATGTAAATGGAAGTTCATTTGGTTTTATTCCTAAGGTGCCTCTTTATCATGCATATACACTTATATCACACGCATGTGATCTTACTACAGTCTGGTAATGATTTACAAGTACAAGTTCTAGAATAAATAAAATCACCGGCACACTCATAGCAAAAAGATCAAGCATGGAAGATGTATGCTATATATGAAATAGGCTCAAATCCTTACAATTTAGTGGAAAGGGCTATAATATGCACTAGCAAATGTCATCAATCCTAGAATGGATTTCAATATTAACCGGGACACATCTCGAATTTTTCAAAAATTATAACATTTCACCAGTGGATTGATCCAGTTATTCTAATATATTAACCTAAAAGTTGAAAACAACTAGATCACAAGGGCAAACAAGTATACATGAATTTTAAATTGGCCCAAAAATTGAACTGTTAAAATTGGTCACGTTTCTCCTATTTACCTCCCCCACACTTATGTTTTGCATTATCGTCAATGTGAAAAATAAACTTCAAAGTATGAAAAAATTGGGAAAATAAATAATAGTTCAAGAGAAACGAAACTCCCTAGGAAAAGTAATCGCGATCAAACTCTATATGATAAATGCTACGCAAAAGCTAGCATAAGCATGTGAGATTAATCAATTTCTTCTCCAAACATCCTCTTCTATCACCTGCTGCAATTTATTCAAACAAAAACAAAACAAACAAACATACTATAAACAATAATATATTAAACATTACAAGCATGTAACACCCCCACACTTAAGATTTTTTTTCAAGTTTGAAAAAAAATTATTGTAAGGGGTGTACATGTTTATTCAAATTAGAAATTAAAACAAACAAACAATTAAAAGGGACTCGGGTTTCCTCTCGAGAAGCACTTAATTTATTTTTGAGTCATTAGCTAGACTCTTCCCTAATATTTAGGATTCTTTGATGATACGGTTCAAATGGGAAATTTCAATCGGGTGCCATAGATAGTGATAAACTTCTTTGTTGTGAGAAACAACTTTGTCGTTCAGCTTCCATTCTTTGTTGGGTTCATTTGGCAATCCCATTTCATTATTCTCATTCTTTGTCATCCTTCCAGTTCCAATGCCATCAATTGATTTAAATTCCTTGTCACCAACATGATTCGACAATACATCATCTGCAAACGTCTTCGCATTCATGTATGGGATATGCACGGTGCTATCCTTGAGAAAAGGTGATACGGTTGGAGAGTTAGACTTGATTAGGCTCGGGTTTGGCATGGTTGGAATATGCTTGATCGCATCCTCCTCGATAGCTGCGACATCACCCTTATTATTCTCGTTTCGGATTGAGGGTGGTTTGTAGACAATTTCATGTCTCGGTTTGGTATTTTTGGTACGAGGAAGGGAGTCGAAATGTTGGTCTTTCTCATTTAAAGACTCAAATTGCCTCTCTAAGTTTTGGATAATCGCTTGGCGGTTCCTTAATCCTTTATTGATTTGACGTTCCAGTTCAACCACCTAATTCTTCATTCATTCATTCACTTCTGTCTCCCTAGCCGTCAATTCTCTCATCATCTCCTCCATTAAGGTTTTGGGTAATTCGAAATATCGTGATGGTTGTGGCATTCTATTTAGTGGTCGGGATTGAGGATAGTGGCGGTTTGGATTTTGGTTTTGATAGGAGTATGAATTTTTGGAATTTTGATCGTGATATCCATGGACGTAATTTGTTTCATGAGGTTCACACATCGACGTGTCATCCTTCATGTAGATTTGTAAAGCGTGGTTGTCTCTACGACCGTCTCGCATCTCCTTGAGATCTTTCCTAATTTTCAAGAATTCAGAATCGATTTTCATAGCGAGAGCTTTGAACTTCCCTGAAAATATTTCATGACCGGAATTGATGTTGTTTCCACCGGCGGAAACAACGGCTTTTGGTTTAGGGCTATTTTGGGAATCATCCGAGAAATCGAGTTTAAAAAGGAACTTGTCCTCGAGGATTTTAAAAGCTTAGTTGTGAGTATTATAGAGGAAGATTCCTCCGGCATTGAGAATTCTTTGTGTTGGATCATCTAAACCATGATAGAATATTTGAATTATCGTGCCTTTGGTTAGACCATGTCCGTAACAAGTGTGAAGCATTTCTTTGATTCGGAGACAAGCTTTAACGAGAGATTCGTTATCCAGTTGGTAAAAGTTATGAATATCATGTAGGAGACGTCTAAACTTTGCGGGAGAAAAGTATCGGCATATAAAAGCTTCTCTTAATTCATTCCACGAAGTAATAGTTCCTTCATTAAGTTCGTTCAACCAAGTTTTAGCTTTTCTGGATAACGAGAAAGGAAATGTCCTCAACATAACCGCATCCTCTTGATCTTCACCGTATTGGAAAAGGCTACTAATCTCAAGAAAATCGGCGACGTGTCGATGAGGATCGGATTGGATTTGCCCACTAAATTGATTATCCCGAATCATTTGCATGTGGATCCCCTTGATATGGAAATTATGAATTGGGAGTTAAACAATATCAGAACTAGGTGTTGGAGCAACGGTCCTACAGCTTGACCACATCAGTTGGTCATTGAGATTAATGACGATTACGAGTGGGGAATCGGGTGGAGTTTCGAATTTCTCCATCAATATCTTGATTTTGGATTTTACAACGAAAACTTCCTCGATAATTTCGAGGGGTACGTCTGGTGTCTTTTCGGACTTAGTCCTTTTTTTGATTTTACGTTTAAGTTCGCGGAACGGACTAGCGAGATGTTTACCCCAAGAACGCGGGTTTCAGAGCGATTTACAAAAAGTCATAGGAAATAAAAATAAAAATAAAAACTAAATGAAAGCAAAAATCTTTTTGTATTTTTTTTAAAGACGACGTAAAAAGAAAAAATAAACTCAACGACTATAAGAAAAATACTACTAGTATTATTTTTACTATTACTATTGCTACGAGAAGATTAATAATACACTAAACTAGTTACGAGAAAACATTTTTTTATAGACTCCTTTTTTAGACTTTTTTTTGACAACTTTTAGACAAACTAGTAAACAAAGACGACTTAATTAAAATACTCTTTTTTTACTAAAGACACAAACAAAAAAGAAAAACAATTAAAAAGAAAACCATAAACGAAACCACAGAACGAATTATTTGTACAAAATCTTCAAACCCGGCGGTTTGACCAACTTTGGGATCTAACAACGGGGTTTAGGAACTAAACTGGTGCAGATAAAATACAATGGCACCGAAGGTATGAACTGGGCGGATACGTGGGTTATTTTTGTTTTAGGAATTGACAAAAAGCGGGTAATTGATTCTCTCCTCTAGGAACGACTGTTCATACAAGTCAAAAACATAATTAGTAACGGTTTTGGGTAAGGCTCAAACTGACGTATAAAGCTAAAGCAGGTTTTCCCAAAAAGGTTTTGAAATCTGACCAGGAAAATCCAACCGACCGGCAAGGCAATCCAGCCGGGCGGCTAGATGATTTTGTGGGTCGACGAGAGAAGCAGCTGGGCGGCTGAGGGCCATGCCAGGCGACTGGCTTGATTTTGGGGTCTAGCCGGGCGGCTGGATCCTTCTGAATTGTTTTGGGTGATTTTTTCGTAAGCCAAATTAAGCACAAATGATATAAAATGAATTACACATATTCAAAACTCATAAAAACACAAACAAATCCCCAGCAGTGGCGCCAAAAACTTGATGTGTCTCGCGACTACTAGTTTTAAATTTATAACACGATTTACCGAACAAAGCTAAGAACACACAAGCAAGTATGACCCTTTCGTATGTAGCTAGTTTGTTGTGGTAAGCCGAGGTCGTTCACTAGGATTTGGGTGTTTTTGGATGTGAAGAATCTATGTAACAAGTAACACGAAAGTGGTAAAATGGTTGTCACATCCCAAATTACCATAGAAGTAACAACTAACAAGAAAATGATGATTATGCGAATTCAACAAGAATGAAACCAATATAATTAGAACTATTTGTTTGGAAATAGTATTCATATCAATGGAGTGTTGGAGATTCGGGTAGAACTTAAGCAATATCAAACAAAATCAAAAGTCATACAATTCCAATCAATGGGTAATATCATGAAATTGTATATAACACGGTTTAGATTATAGAACCCTTTTGACCTATGATCATTATTATAAACTGATTCATTACAAGCCATTTGTATGACAGATGATTTTACCAATTTGTTCATAAGAGTCCTTTTGACCTATACTATTGATTAAACATTTATGAATCCATTAACTTGTTTATTAATAGTTGTCACTTATGAAATACCAAACTTATACGCGCGCTAATATTTGGAACAAACCACAACAAGAAATCCTTTCGACCTATAGATCCGGTTATGATTTACCAACAAGCTATTAAGACACATATCAATTCAATTAAACTCATAAGCAAAATCATGATTCTATATTGCAAAGATCTAAACACTCCATATCAATGTTTACATCATTCTTAACTAGTAAAACAAAATCACTCCATGATTATTTCAACAAAACTCAAAGTATCAACAATCATCTCAATCATAAACATTTTGAAATATAAAAGTAGATTACCAAAGTAGGATTACAATAGGTAATGGAATGATTTAAATATAAAAGTAGATTACCAAAGTATGATTACAATAGGTAATGGAAGGATTTAGAGCATCCATTAAAGCCTTTAATTAACTACAAGCTTCATACCAACCAGAAAATGATACCAACCACCTTCCTTGATGTTTTTTTGAGACACAACTTCTAGAAATCGGCAGAGGTTTTGAGGTCATTTGGGGAGAGGAAATGATGGTGGAAATCGTCCTCATGGTGTGGAGGAGAAGTGAGAAATGATTAGAGAGGAGATGGTGAGTTGATGTTATAAACAAATGGCCAAGGGTCCTATTTATACTAGTGCTAAGCCCTTGGGGTATTAAATGTTTTCTTGGGACCAAAGGGTTGTCAAATGTCAGGGATAATGATTCTAGAGCCTTCTTGATCGTTCCCAAGTGGTTAGGGATGAAAATAAGCATTAGAAGTTAACTTGGAGAGGTCAGCGGAGCCTAGCCGGGCGGATAGAAATTGAGCCTTGCTGCTAGAGCTAAAAAATAGGTCCAGCCGGGTGGCTGGCTCTCCAGCATGGGCGGCTGGCCACTCGACCCAAAAAACAACTTTCTTGATTTTGCGTTTTAGCTTCCCGTTTAAGTAGTGCTTGGTCGTGGGTTATTATACTTCAATATAACTTCATTTTAGCTCTATCTTATGACTTGGAAGCATGTATATTTGGCTATTTTGCTCTTGAAAAGCTTCCCGAACCTGGTCTTTATGAGGGATTCTTCGTACATGCACAAAACTTTGTTTTTACTTCTTTTTCTTGCTTTTCTTGTACTTGGCTACAAATAGACTTGGAAACATACTTTGGTACAATTAAGTAGCAAAAACATATATAAATAGCCAAATAACATATACAAAAGTACAGATAACGCTCCTAAAAACATACTCAATTTGAGCATTATCATAACTTCTTGAAGATGATCAAAAGAAGAAACTTGGCAAGAATAATGAAGCCAAGATGACTCTTTACAACGCCTTACTGCGTAAAGAGTATGAAAGAGTCTTCATGTGAAAAACTGCCAAGGAGGTTTGGCATACACTAATCATTACTCACCAAGGCAATTCACAAGTCAAGAATTGCAAGATTGATCTTCTCACTCAAGATTATGAGAAGTTCTCAATCTCAAATGAAGAAACTATTGATAGAGGTTTCACACGCTTCAATGCTATTGTGACTAGTCTCAAATCTTTAGATATGGACTACTCAATCAAGAATCACATGAGAAAGTTTCTTCGTGCTCTACTATTGAAATGGAGAGCCAAGGTGACGGCCATTAAAGAAGCCAAAGATTTGGCTACACTTCCTCTTGACGAGCTAACCGGAAATCTCAAGGTTTATGAAATGGTCTTAAATAATGATGGCGTAGGATCTAAGACCACCAAAGAAAAGGTGAAATCGTTATCTCTTAAAGCTAAAGTCACTAGGGAGCAAACTAGTGATGATAGCGATAGTCAAGAAGGAAGTGACGAAGACATTAATGAAGAAAAAGCTGAGGCATTTAATTTGTTGTCTAGGAAATTCCGCAAGTTCTTCCGCAAGGGTAATCGGTTCGGACACAAAATTTGATTTGGTAATGGCGGTAATCGATTCGGTAAAGGCCGCGCTAATAGCTTTGCGAAAAAAAGTGGTGAAAGATCGAAACAAAAAAGGAGCTTGCTACAATTGCATAATAGGGGGCCATTTTATGAGTGAATGTAGAAATCCAAAGGAGAACAAGTCCTTTGTAGGAGGAGCATGGAGCGATAGTGAAGACGGCGAGGAACCTCAAAACGATGCAACATGTCTCATGGTGATCGACTCTCAAGAGGTTGTATCCAAACCATCTAATTCTAATAATGATTTAAATGTTGTTGATTTGCAAAAGGAGAATGAGAAACTCTTAAGGTTTAACAAGGATTTTGCTAAAACTTTTAAATGAAAAACGCTCTCGTGAAAGTAAGAATTCAAAACTTTTAAGTAAAATTAATGATCTTGAGTTTGAAGTAAAGAAACTTGTTAATGGTAAAGAGGTGGTTGAACCTTGTCAAAAGTGTTTTAAACTCACATAAGAGGTTGACTCTTTAAAAAACAATGTTTCCAAGCTTCAAAACGAAGCATTGTATTTTTTAAAGTTTAAAAAGAGTAGCATTGTTTAAGACGATATGTTAAGTCATCAAAAATTGTCCCAAGATAAGAAAGGTCTTGGATTTTCCTAAGAATGATAAAACCACTTCCGTAAGTCTAAACAAACTAATATTGTTTGTAAAAGAGAGTCAAAACAAGAATTCGTCAAATAGCTTTGTTAAACCTATAGCTCCTTAAACCAACTTTGCAAACACTTGAGGTTCCTAAGAACCCATTAGAAGAAAAACATGACATCAAGGATATCAATCGGGCTCACATAATAGACTTGGATACATACGACCTCGAGTTGACCCTAGGCC
Source organism: Tanacetum coccineum (assembly GCA_026074375.1). Lineage (NCBI taxonomy): Eukaryota > Viridiplantae > Streptophyta > Magnoliopsida > Asterales > Asteraceae > Tanacetum > Tanacetum coccineum. The sequence continues at coordinate 15,650 of BQNB010058663.1, forward strand.
TTTTTTACCCACACAAAATATGAGACCTTTAAACTCATATAACAAAGAACTTCCTTTCAAAATAACCATTCTTCGGAAAGAATAAATTTTCACAAAAACCAAAGGTCTTCGTATCATCAACCTAGCACCTTCTAAAGGAGAGAAAACTCCTACCCAAATCAAACACTAAAAACACCTTGGAGCGTTGGACCAAACATTCAAAACTCCCATGATTTTCAAAATAATCCTTGGTCCGCGTTCTCAAGGTATGACCTACATAAACTATGTGCTTTACTACAAGACCCAATAATGGTTAACTTGGGCACCATATTTGCTAACCACCCACGAAAAAATGGGTACCACGACCTTGAATTCATATTTGCTTATAGGTGTGTCATAAATGTGATCTACTACCAGATGATTAGATTGTGGATAGTGGTTGCACTAAGCACATGACCGGGAATAGAAAGTTATTTACTTCATACAAGGCATATGATGGTGGACATGTGGTATTTGGGAGCAACTTAAAGGGTAAGGTCGTCGGTGGAGGTAATATTACTCATGGCTCTATTACAATGACCAATGTTAAGCATGTTAGTGGTCTAGCTTTTAACTTTATTAGTGTAGGTCAATTGTGTGATGATGATTGCGTAGTCAGCTTTACTAAAGTAGATTGTACTATTAGTAAAAATTGTAAAATGCTAGCTAAAGGTTATAGGAGAAATGATCTATATACTTGCAAATTGGGAGATAACTTGAAACAACAAATTTGTCTTACATCCATGGTGGATGACTCAATGCGTTGGCATAGGAGGTTAGGTCACGCCAATATGAGGTTAGTTCAAAACTTATCTTCCAACGAACTAGTAAGGAACCTACCAAAGTTGAGCTTTGAAAGACACTTTTGTGATACGTGTAGTCTAGGGAGTCAAGGTAATGCAAACAATAAAACTAGGAATGAAGTGTCAACTAGTAAGGTTTTAGAGTTGTTACACTTAGATTTGTTTGGTCCATCTCCAATTCAAAGTTACGGAGGTAACTTCTATACTTTAATGATTGTAGATGATTATTTAAATTACACTTGGGTTATGTTTGTAGACTCTAAGAATGATGTCTTAGATAAATTTAATATATTGTGTAAAAGACATGAAAACCTACATGATTGTTCAAATCATAGTAGTGAATTTGATAAATTGCAATTTGAGAGCTTTTGTGAACAACATGGAATGTCTTATAACTTGTCAGGCCCGTTCACTTTTCAATCAAGTAAGATTGTTAAAAGAACACATCGCAAGTTAAGAAAGATGAGTCGTGCTATGTTAACCGAGCAGTCCATTCCACAAAATATTTTGTGTCATGCATTAGATATGGCAACTTACATATTTAATAGGGTTTATACCAGAAAACTCATTAATAAAACACCCTACGAAATCCTTAGAAATAGGAAGCCATCATTAGAGTACTTTAGGGTCTTTGGTTGTAAAGTATTTATACTTAACACTAAAGTACATCTCATCAAGTTCGACCTAAAGTCGTACAAAGGTGTGTTTTTAGGATACTCTTGATGCGGTCGTTGTAGGACTTCAAAGAGAAGTTTTACAACTCCCTAGGCAGTGCACCTAATCGTTGTAGTGTAGTATAGGCAAGACTCGGAGGTTGTTATCGTTCTTTAGGGGAATAGGTTGGGAAGGATTGATCAAAATCTAACAGAGGTCTACGAGGTTGAGAGAAGATTCTTTTTGTATTTTTATTTTATAGAAAGCAGGTAAAATCATGGTTTGAGAGGTTGGTTTGTTTTATCTAATTAAACTAATAATAATAAAATAAATCTAAACTACTTTGGTGATAACTTATATGATAAACGAACGTATTTACTTAATCATGCACTACTCCTCAGATTGCTTCTCCTAATCCTGTTGCTTTGTCACACTTGTGATGATCTGTGTAAGTATTTCCTAAGTCATGAACGAATTACACGAACCCGCCGTCTATTTAATATTCCGTTAAGGCAACACACAAGTAAGGTAGTATGAAGACTATTACAAGGCCCCTAAGAGTATATTAAATGCAATTGAAATATCTTAAGAGGGATCAACCATATTAGGGGTAAGGTAGTATGAAGACTGTTACCGATGGTATCCTTTCTACACACTCGCGTTTCCCTAGACGTCTATGCCAATTTAATATCTTATGGCTAGTTTTCTAAAGCCTAACACACACATCCATCACAAGAAGCAACATTAAAAGGATCTACAATCTATGTTTCATGCAATCATAAGTAAATACTAATAGATCTAGCCTTGTATGGCAAATAAAGGAGAAGAACAAGAATCTATCACAAAACACATAGACATATTAAGTGATAAAGGATAAATGAACTTCACTTGATTAAATCATGTAGTTGAGGCTGTTACAAGAGGGTTTTGACACCCTAAAAATGAGCCTAAAGGCTGCCAAAGTCGTCTTGTAAAACTACGGTTCGTCGCCCAAAAGTTACACGCTAAAATCCTAAAAACAGATTTGTATATATAAGAAAACAAGCGTGACGGCGTCGCTTTATGTTCCTGACGCCGTCGTGATGCAATGGTCTTCTAGGGTTTTTAAAGTCGGCTTCATTATGACGTCGTCTAGAATTCCATGACGACGTCGCTTGTAGTTGGCGACGCCGTCTCCATGCACTGTATGCTTTTCTTTAAGATAGTTGGTGTAGAGTTGTAGTCTTTTCTGTTTCTTCTCTAATTGAGCCCATGTCTCGTGTATTTCCTCCAAATGCCATCCAAATGCTAAAAACACAAAAACAAATGATTAAACACATAATTTGGACATATTTGCATGATTTGGGGGGTTAAATGACCTCAAAAAAGTATATAAAATGACACCTCGTCAAATACCCCTACACTTGGGATTTGCTTGTCCTCAAGCAAATAGGCTTTTCTACCTAGACAATAGCAATATTTGGGGTATTTAACCTACTCTTTAAAAGCAGTTTATGACACAACCTTCTAGATCTCGTAATTAAAAGTACGAAACGAATATACTAGCACCTCACATAAGTGTTTGGGATTCTCTCTTTCTCTCGGGTGTATAATAAATTATAACAACTATGGGAAATGGAAAATTAACACGCATTACCAGTCATAGCATATAAATTACCTTAAGCTTGGTAAAGGATCAAACCTCTACCGCTAGGCGCAAGTATTAATCATTACTATCAAAGAGGTCTTTTAAGGGATGTGGGGTGTAGGTGTAAGATAACATAAATGGAAATGACAATGGATGGGATACATTTGGAGTGGCCTTTTGGGTGAATTTGAGGTGAAAGAGTTACCTAATTATTTATAAGAATAAATGCTGATTGGGTTGCTAAGCCAAAGACTCAAACAAAGATATACAAACTCTACACAACTCTACATTAATCTCTTTTCTTTTAATTTTCTATTTTTTTCTCTTTTTTTATATAATACATCATAAGTAAGGGTTTATAACACACCCCTACACTTGAGTTTTAGAACTCATAATTACAATTTAACTATTGACCCGAATTGAGGTGGATCAACATAACATGGAGATCATTTGTCGAACATGTGGGGGTATTGATTTAACTTTTCTTACCCATTCTTCCGCAAAATAAATACTACCATGAATCCCAATCGTCCCAAAAGGCAATTTCGGAGCATAAAAAATATCACACCCATTGCGGTCCACAACATGTATTCCTTATGAATCTGCATTATCAGCAGAATCGGATGTCAGAAGATAATTAAATGAAATCGACATCGAAACACTTACGCTTTGATCACAATATCTTGCTCTAAGTCGTAATAACTCACAAGTAGGGGTAAAAAGACCTGGGATTGAAAAGAACATCGTTTTTGAAATCAAAATTCACCTTTTGAGGGAATTACATGAGAACACCTTCTCTAGAGGGAAGACGGAAGATGAAATGCAACGCGTCGAAAATAACAAAAAAAAATCCTTTTCCTTTCAATCTTTCCTAAAAAAAAAAAAAAAAATAAAAATCTCTTACTAATATTAAATCTTCCTTCTCTCCTTATTAATCCCTTTTTCAAAAAAAAAAATCCTCTCTTTCTCTTCTTCCATAAAAAAAAATCAAAAAAAAAATACTAAAAAAAAAAAAAATAACAAAAAAAATATCTTCGAAAATCGTCTTTTACTCCTCCCGCCCTTTTCCCCAAAAAAATAATCTCTAAAAAAAATTCTTTAACGGGTGACCGCACTGAGGCAGAGATTCACACCTGCTATGTGTTTTTTGTTGTCTTGTGAGCGTGTGAGAGATTGCCAGTTTATTCAACACACCTGGGATTTCGGGAAATGACATAATGCTGCAAAATTTTCCCTTAACTCTTACAGGAACAACCAAGAGATGGTTGGGACGAACTTCATACGACTTACTAAAAACCTAGGATGAATTGAAACGAGTCTTCATACGAAGATTCTGCCCACCTTCCGTAACTATTAAACAAATAGGAGAAATTCATAATTTTCGGCAAGAAGAAGGTGAAACCCTGTATCAGACATGGGAAAGATTTAATGACCTCCTCTTTAAATGTCTATTTCATGATATAAATGACTATCAAAAGATAAATAATTTTTACAAAGGCCTAAGTTTTCATACACGTCAGATCTTGGATTCCCGTGGCTTAATTACAAGGTTAACTGATGCTGAGGCTTTGGAGTCGATTCAAGAGATAGTATAACATTCGCATAGATGGCACTAAGAGGAAAGTGATAAGAAAACGTCAAATAACTCTTTGAGTACTATCATTGATAAACTCAAAAATCTAAATCATGATATGATACAATCTTAGGGAAAACATCATAAAATCAACCTTTAAATCCAATATGGAAGAATTACGCACGAAGAGTAAATATGTATGAGGATCAAGGGAAGCTATAGACAAGTCAATCAAAAGTTCACTAACCCTTTTGTTAACCTCAAAAAAACATATTCGACACAATACCTACGAGATATCAGTAAAAAGACTATGAAATATATTGGACAAATAGATGCAAAACTTCATGGAAAACACTAATAAAAACCTCCAAAGACACGAGTCTACCATTAAGAAACTCTAGAAAAAAGTTGTTCACCTTGCCCATATTTTAGCTGACCAAAAAAATAGCACACCAGTCATGAATGATATTCCTTATGCCTCAACTTCTGTACAATGCGCAATGAAATTAGAACCCCCTCAGGAAACGCTAAAAGGGAATCTTCACTCTCGGAAAAAGGTTGAAAAACCTATGTATGGAACGCAAGCTAACGAAGAAAAACTTCTTAAAAAATTAGAAAGCGAGCCGGTCAATACTACCCTATTAAATGATATTCGAAAAACACCAGAATACACCCAGCATTTGCAGGAGTTAGTTTCAAATAAAATTCAAATTGAGGAATTATCCATGGTGAAATTAAATTCCTGATGCTCTGTTGTGTTTCAAAATGAGTTTCTTCCCAAAGAAAAAGATCCAGGAAGTTTTGTTTTACCATGCATCATTGGCAATACTACGGTTAGCAATGCTCTTACCGATTTAGGGGCTAGTATTAGTGTAATGCCATTTTCTATGTTTAAACGCTTAGGTCTTGGGAACCCAAGACCGATTAATATGGTAATTGAAATGGTAGATAGATCCATTCAATCTCCAAAAGGGATAGTTGAAAATGTTCTAGCAAAAATTCATAAGTTTATCTTTTCGGTAGACTTTGTTATTCTCGACATCATCGAAGACAACAAAGTTTCAATAATCCCAGGAAGACCCATGCTAGCTACTGCACATGCTAGAATAGACGTATTTAGAGGAAAAATATCGTTAGAAATTGGAAAATAATAAGTTATTTTAACGCCAACGAAGGAGCCACCCCTGTAACTGTTTCGCCTGTCTGCGCGATTAAAGATTTCGATGTAATTGATAACATTGAGGGACCTGACGATTTTTGGAAGAATTTCGAATTGGATGGTGACTAAACGGGGACCTGGGCAACTTTCTCCAGGATAATAACCTATTTCTAAAATATGAAGCTCCTGGAGATTACACCCTACATTCACCCCAAATAAACTCTACAAGTAGGAATGGGCAAAACTCCAGTTGAGGAATTTCAGATTCTGACGATACCTTGGTATTATTGGAACTGTACGATTCATTGCAATAGAGATCTATTTGGAATAACCTAGTCCGGGATCTTTAAAGTAACAGGCTACCCTTAAAAATCAGGTAATTTCTCAGCATAAAAATTAGAGTTAATATATATTTACCCTTTATAATCTTTAGTTTACGTGCAAAATTAGGGTTTTAACTTCAACCCTTCATTGACCCAATTTCCCTGTTGTAATATAATGTCTAGAGCAGCTTTCAACTCTCTTTTAAAACGGGAAACTCGTGTACACAGGAAATTTACATTGTCAGGAACGGCAAAGAATCTGCAGGTGTTACATCGGATGCCTACTCCCTTTTTCACCGATTATTATATTTCCTAGATAATTTGAAAGAATTTGTTTGAAAAAGGGTTAGAAAACAGGTAATATTCGGTAAACCTTTAAAGAGAAAATTGATTAGATGATGATTAAGCAAAGGAAATGATTTCGGTTAAAGATGGGGAGATGATAAAACAATCTTCAACATGCCGCGAGCCGAAGGGGGAAGGGAGAAAGGCTCAGTAATACTGACCCACCGAACAACAAAAACCTGATGTACCCCATTTTAAAAATTAGCGACGAGGATAAAGCTAAAGGAATTAGCCACCCTTATCAAAAAAAATAAAAGAATTCTATAAAGACTGTTTAAACCTAGGAGAAGAATATAAACAAGATCTAGAGGTTATTTACTGGACTAAACAGGGACATGCAAGTGTGCATGAACTAACGTAGAGTTAGTTTGAGTCTAACTTAAAGACTCAGTAATAAAAAAAGTTCTTGTCGGGAGATAACCTGTTTTTTATTATCTGCATTTTTGTTGGTTTTTGTTGGTTTCTTTCTTATTTTGCAGGTTCTATCTATAAGGAAGTAAGGGGTATTTGAAAGTCTCCCCGGATCGTTTTTTCATGTGGTAGCAAGGTTCTGTACTGGGCCATAACAACATTGGTTACGCCGTAACAGATATAATTACGGCGTAATGTCCTGAATTAGTTACGCCGTAGCCTTCTTAGTTTAAATTTCCAAATTTTAAAACCACATGTTTACGGCGTAACCAATCCCATGGTTACGCCGTAAAACCATTTCTGAAACCTAAAATAAGTTTGAAACCTTTTCAAAACCATGTATAAGTAAATGAACTCTGTGGGTATGTTCTCTGGAAACCCTCACGAGACTTCACTCGTCCACTTGGGCCACCAAGTGGTTTAGAAGGCTTGTTGCATATGCTAAATGCAACCGTGATTCTTACGAAAGTGAGTTAGATTTTAGTGTATATTTATCTATGAACATTTAATGCTTGTTTTTGTTTAGTGATTTTAGGGGAAACGAGGTTGTTCTATATACACTTTGCAAGAATTCATCTCTTGTAGTCATCATTCGAAGAAGAGAGCAACGCTCAGGGGAGTCTTTTGTTTTAATTCTACTCTTATTTCATAATTTCATTTCCTTAAATGTACAATAGGGACATTGTACAAACCAAGTGGGGGGGGATGGGAGTAGAATTACCATTTGACCTATATTTGCCTTTGATTTTTCTAATTTTCTTTGAAAAATGGTGCCAATTTTAAAATTTTGACATGTTTTTTTTACTGAACTAGAATTAATCTTTGCCGAGCACACTATTATCCCATAATTAAATTGGTGAGGTTAAACCTAATATTCCGTTTCCATTTATTATACAAAAATTCATGAAATATATGAGAGTGCCGGTAGTGTTGTAGATTTTAGAACTTGGTCTGTACATCTTGTCAAGACCTAATTGGTTAGTTGGAATGGACGGTTCAAGAAGGCAACATCTTAGGAAATCACCCAAAAAGTCTATATGTGTATGTGTGTTTATCGACTTGTCACATTGACTTGTCGACCTCCCCGTGTAAAACCTTTGTTGCACTCAATGTTAGTGCAAAATACCCCTAGATCACCTTGTTAAGCCAATCTTTGTTTAAACCCTATATGTTTCGTTACACCATTTCTCCTTAGCCTACCCTGTAGTCTTTATTCTCTTCGTGTTGAAATCTCTAGCTACTTAAGTTACATGGTTCGGGGGATGCAAACTATAAGACATCTAATGATTAGGATGGATGGAGGCTAGTATAGACCAATCATTAAGATCAGATTTTCAGACTTAGACTCTTGAACTTATGGATAGACAGTAGCTAGTTATGACAACCTTAGATTACTTTAGACTATTTGTTTCGTGTTTTTATTTAACAACAATTATTGTGCATCCTGTGTCTTATCCTACCCTATATCGTTCTACATCCCGACCATTAGTTTTGGTTGAATGAGGGATTTGATTTCAATCATGTATGTCTATTCCATTGTTATGGATATGTATATGTGGATTTGTCGCCCTTGTTGGTGTAACGCTTTTGGAAAAAACTGCAGGATGATTCACCCTTAAACCTGTTTGTCACCAATGTTGCCTTCGAGACTATTTAGACCCTAATTCTAGTTGGTGGAGTATTGTGTACTTTCCAAGCTTATGATAGGACACATGCTATGACTGTGCAATTGAGTGATCATCCAGAAATGAAACACTTAGATTAATAATGAGAGTTAAGTGTTTTCGATCCCCTTTTCATGAGGTGTTCGGCTCTGGTATTTTCTAGCATAAGTAACTTATAAATTCATTTCTCCAAGTTAAATTAGGGATATCTTTTTATAAATTATTCTAAATGGTTCTACTTGAGGGCAAGTAAAAGTCAAGTGGGGGGATATTTGATAACATCAAATAGTTAATACATTTTAATATCAAATTCCATGTGAAAATGCTTATAAATATGTTGTAAATGTCTGAAAACATTTCTTAATTGCTTATATTTAGTTTTTAGCAAAAGACGAGAGATTTGGACATGAAATGAACTAAAGTAAAGAGTTTAAGGCAGTTTACGGCGTAACACCCCCGAGAGATTATGCCGTAACATATTCTAATGAAGAAATGAGTCATCACAGCTTTTACGGCGTAAAGCATCTCCCTTCTTTAACGACGTAAACATTTCAAAATTCATAGAAACGACGATTTGAATTCGAGTCAGCGTTACGATGTAACATAGGCGATAAGGTTACGCCGTAACATCATTTTAGCCTAAAAGATTGGAAGCCTACGTAGAAAGGTTACGACATAACATCTCATAAAGGTTACGCCGTAACAATTTTGATTTATATAAATAGAGCCCTCATCTGGCTTAATTCTGCATCATACTTCTTACAAACTCACTACACAACATAAGGGGTGATACATGGCCCCCAAGGTTCGAAGCATTTCTGTCAGAGGTCTATGGGAGAAGTCACTTTATTAATACTTGATTTAATCGTTCATAACATTCAAGTAAGAACAATGGATGATTCAATCCATGTTACTTTCATTAATTCTTGCTTTCTGTTACAATGAGCGGCTAGCACTCTAAGTTCTGGCCTAACCTGGTATGTACTATGTATGATTAGTGCTTCATGTTCCTAATTCAATTAAGGTTTTGTTTAGATACTTTATAGCCTTTCATAATTCCTGTGTTTTGGTTAGTATAGAGGGTGCTTAGATCATGTTAATATATGCATATTAGACTTACCTTGTTGAACCGGAATAATGAAGCGGTATGGTACTAGGTAGCTTGACAACCTATCCCTAGTGTAGGAATTGACAATATTACAGTCTTTTCCTTTCGAAATTTATTAAAAAGCACATGAACTCTTTCACAGGGGGTTCAAAAATACGGTTTAGATTAAGATTGTTCTTAAGGGTAGTTAGGAAGTAACCACTGCAAACTTGGGATGCCATGCGTCGTGTGGATCGTTAGGGGGAAGTGTCGGGATCGCTGGAGTAGTATATGACTGACTTCAAATGCCAATTCGGGTCCTTATCTGTCGGTTATTTGTACCACTAATGAAACTTATAATTGAACATTGCACAGGAAAATGTACTCATAGCATTAGTAATGAAATGGTTAGGTTAGCACGCTTTTCTCCCTGTATTCTTCTATCTCTTTACTTTATTGCATTTACTTTCTTGTAGTTATTAAAATCAACTTTAATACCATTTTCAAACGTGACATAATCAAATTAAAACTAGTAAACCTTATCTCTTGGGACGACCTTAGATTTACCAAACTACTGCACTATATAGGACCAGGTTCTCTGCCCGTTAGTGCAATAGTTATCGGTAGACGAGTTTTATAATTTAAAAAACTTGGCAATTAATTATTTAAAACAATTTTATGCATCAAGGGGTAAAGTAGTATGAAGACTGTTACCGATTGTATCCTTTCTATACATCTCGCGTTTCCCTAGACGTTTATGCCAATTTAATATCTTATGGCTAGTTTTCTAAGGTCTAACGCGCACATCCATCACAAGAAGCAACATTAAAAGGATCTACAATATAAGTTTCATGCAATCATAAGTAACACTAATAGATCTAGCCTTACATGGAAAATAAAAGAGAAGAACAAAAATCTATCACAAAACACATAGACATATTAAGTGATAAAGCATAAATGAACTTTACTTGATTAAATCATGCAGTTAAGGTTGTTACAAGAGGGTTTTGAAACCCTAAAAACGAGCCTAAAGGCTGCCAAAGTCGTCTTCTAAAATTAGGGTTCGTCTCCAAAAAAGTTACACATACGAAAACCATAAACAGATTTTGTATTTATAAGAAAACTAAGCGCAGACTGCGGCGTCGCTTTATTGTTCCTGACGCGTCGTTCGCTATGGGCTTTAGAGAGTTTTTTAAGTCGGCTTCGTTTCTATCGGCCGTATTAGAATTTATGACGCTTTGTCACTTGATAACCTTGACTCGTCACGTGTAATTGGGGAGTCGTCTCCACGCTCTGTATGCTTTTCCTCATGATAGGTTGGTTTGTAGAGGTCGTTCAGTCTTGTCCGTTTCTTCTCCAATTGAGCCTAAGTCACGTGTATTTCCTCTAAATGCCATCCAAATGCTAAAAACACAAAAATGAACGATTAAGCACATAATTTGGGCATATTGGCATGATTTAGGGGGTTAAATGACCCCGAAAAAAGTGTATAAAATGACACCTCATCAAATATCCCTAAACTTGGGATTTGCTTGTCCTCAAGCAAATGGTCTTTTCTACCTAGTCAATAGCAATATTGGAGGAGTTTTAATTGCATTTGAAAGCAGTTTACGACACTAACCTTCATAGGACTCGTAATTAAAAGAAATGGGAAAAAAATGATACTAGCAACCTCAACATAAGTGTTTGGGATTCTCTCTTTCTCTCGGGTGTATAATAAATTATAACAACTATGGGAAACAAAAAATTAACACTCATTACCTGTCATAGCATATAAATTACCATAGGCTTGGTAAAGGATCAAACCTCCACCGTTAGGCGCAAGTATTAATCATTACTATCAAAGAGCTCTTTTAAGGGTTGGTTGGGGTGTTGTCGGTGTAAGATATATAATGGAACAGAAACGGAATGAGATATATTTGGGGTGGCACGTTTGGGTGATTTGGGTGTGATAATAGATAGCTTAATTATTTATAAGAATACACGTTGATTAGGTTGCTAAGCCAAAGACTCGGACAAAGATATACAAACTCTACACAACTCTATATCAATCTCTTTTCTTTCTCTTTCTCTTTTTTTTAAATAACATAATACATCATAACTTGGGGTTTATAAATACATCCCTACACTTGAGTTTTAGAACTCATAATTACAATCTAACTATGATCCGAATTTGGATTGGATTAAACCATAACATGTAGATCTTTGGGACAAACATATGGAGGGTATTGATTTAACTTTCTTCCCCATTTCTTCCGCGGAAATAAATACTAACCATGAATCCTAATCGTCTCAATATTGTATTGACCATGGATAAAGGATCTTAGCAACCGTTTTTTGATGTGTTTTATTGTACTTAATAATTAACTTTGGGTTAAAACAATAATGTACTAAAAGTGGCGAGTACATACAAGGTAGGATTAAGGCGATTTTTTTGTGGTGTAACAATTTGGTTTTTTATGGGTTAAACAATGATCTTCATTAATAGTCTGGCTAATCAGAAAATTATGTGACTCTATTAAAAAAAGATAGGCGTTGAAGGGGTGTTACTGGGGTATCCTGCACTAAAAATGAGGGCCACGAAATAAATACTACCATGAATCCCAATCGTCCCAAAACTCTATTTACAAGGATAAGGACTTAGCAACCGTGTACTTAAATAATTAACTTGGGTTAAAACAATAATGTACTAAAAGCGAGTACATACAAGGTAGGCTAAGGCAATTTGGGTGTAACAATTGGTTCAAGGGTGACAATGCTCTTCATTAATAGTCCGGCTTTACAAAAACATTACGAGAACCATGAAAAGGACAAGCTCGGAGGGATGTACGAGGGGTATCCTGCACTAAAAATGAGTGCATGGCAAGGGTGTGGGATAGTTATATGATCAAGGTGACCATCATAACAAATACAGGTTTAAAACATGGGTTAATCCTAGTGCCTCTTATCTAGCAAATCCTAATACTTACTATGCGGTCTTGGGATGTATCACAAAAACAAGTTCTAGAATTTAATATACTACCGGTACACTCATATAATTTAATACTGATACCAATGCTCCTGAAAAAGCGACAAAGACCATACGTACACATTCGTAACGACAAAATAGACATATATGACTGCATTCGAACCTTAACTCGAGAAAGCTAAAGGTCTAAATTATCTTGGGTATAAAAAATGGATACCCGAATTCCTAAAGATCTAAAGGCGAACCTCACATTTTTAGGGTGGAATTTTGAGGGTTTTTATGCTAGTCATATAAATTCTTATCCATGAGACGCAATTAATACTCGGTTTTCGTCGGTATGTGTCATTAATTTTTTTTAATTTTGGTCAAAATTACCTTTTACGCTATGTTTTGATATATTACCCATCATTTTAAGGACAAAGAAAATGGCAATTGAAGAAATAGTTTCTAAGGCTTATTTTCCCCCTACACTTAAATTTAACATTGTCCCTAATGTTCTTAAAAGTACCCGTAAAATGAATAAAGGGAAAAGAAAAGAGAGCAAAAGAAACTAGTACTCCCCTAGTTTTGCTCAATGATGGAGAAGAAACAAATGATCCTGGATAAATTGTCATCCAAGAATTGTCCACATGAAACTCCTAAGAACTCCCGGGCTTCTCCTTATCAAATATAACCTGCAAATCAAAGACAAGAACAACTATACCAAGCGTAAAATCCACGGGTGAATGATAAATACAACCTCATTAACTATGTTTATACTCTATGAAAGCAATGAAGATAGGATGAATGTGTTAATGTAATTGTGGTTTTCTGCAAGAATTTAGGAAAATTACAAATTCTGAAAATTATACAAAAGTTAATTTTCAAAAATTTAAGAAAATACGAAATTTATAGTATCTGGGCTGGCGATGCCGTTAGGAAAAATCCTGACGTCGTCTCCAGACACTATAAAGAAAATTCTCTTCGTTTTCTGGATAAAATTCTGCACACGTATTCTATTAGTTATTTCCTGGAAATTTTATTGCATAAACCACAAAAACAATTAGCACAATCATATGACTCAAAACAAACACACAAGACACACAATACACACCTAAAATGTAAGAAAATAGAGGATTGGGTTGCCTCCCAAAAAGTGCTTGTTTTTGTTCGAGTCATGAGCCTGACTCTACTCTTATTTAACAAATAAATGGGAGGGTTCCCCTACACTTAGAATTAAGTGTGGGTGATAGTAACGCTACACACCATTATGGTAAGAAGGAGCCTTATGTTGAAAAAGTGATTGTTGAATTATATGCTCTAAATGGTGTGTTTCTTTAATCCTACACTTTTCTAATTCATTTGGCTTAACGGGTAAACTAAGTCCTCTTAAGAAATTATTCTCAAGCACCTCCTGATTCGAAAGATCAACACCTAGGGATTTACCTTGTCCTAATAAACTTGATTTAAATCCATAATGTTTCTTAGGGTCATCTATACATGAGTGATAATAGCAATAAATATACTTAGGGTGGAAAGACGCCACGTGAGGTGAATGTGGTGTATTAATGGTTGAATTGTCTACTACTTTCATCCTAAAACTATCCGAACTATGTGGTTTGATGGGTGGGTCTGTTCCTCTTTTGTCTCCTAGATTTACATCTAAGGGTGGACAATTTGATAAGGGCTGTGGTTGAGGCTCCGGTTCATAAAAACTAGGAACTTCCCTAGAACTAAGAGGAATGCCATGATTACAAGTATTCAAACCTAAATCCTCTAGTTATGTTTTGTCCAAAGGTTCTACCTCCATCGGGATTCCTATAGTCTCATTTATTTCTTCCGGGTAAGTCACAGGTGGTATGTATTCCTCAAGTGATGGGAGGACTTGTGGGGTACTTTATGGGCTCGGATTTTCTACTTCATCTCCCGTCTTATCTAGATTACCTATAGGCTCATCATATGCATTTGTACAACCTAAAAATGACATACAACTAGGCATCTTAACCATAACTATCTCACTTTCTAAATCCTCATCATATGTTTTCTTAGGCTGTGACTTAGGTAATTATATCATGTCATCCAACTTATAGGTCATTGCTAAGGAGCTCTTCTTATAAGTTTGGTGCATTTGGTCACTTTTCCTAAGGGCCTCTTCATCGCGAGCTTTTTTCCAAAGGTCATAAGATCTCAAAGGAGGTTCATCGTCTAGTGCAATAGGGGATCCTTTCTTCAAGGTTTCATCTAGCCATTTTAATCTATCTAAATTAGAATAACTATAACTATACATTTTAAATGACAATTTTATTTACAATATAAACAAGAGGGTTTTCATGAACAAAGGGAATGAAGAAAAGATAGACTACAAGAAAGCTAATTGACAGAAATTAAGATCTCACTTGATAGGAATCAAGCGAGTAGACCTAAGCTAAACAATGATCGAAACCTAACTATTCCCCAGCAGCGGCGCCAAAAACTTGATGCGGTCATCGTAGGAGTTCAACAAGAAGTTTTACAACTCCCTAGGCAGTGCACCTAATCGTTGTAGTGTAGTATAGGCAAGACTTGGGGGTTGTTATCGTTCTCTAAGGGAATAAGTTGGGAAGGCTCGATCAAATTCTAATAGAGGTCTACGGGGTTAAGAGAAGATTCTTTTTGTATTTTTATTTTATAGAAAGCTGGTAAAATCATGGTTTGAGAGGTTGGTTTGTTTTTATCTAATTAAACTAATACTAATAAATCTAAACTAATTTTGGTGATAACTTATATGATAAATGAACGTATTTACTTAATCATGCACTACTCCTTAGATTGCTTCTCCTAATCCTGTTGCTTTGTCACACTTGTGATGATCTGTGTAAGTATTTCCTAAGTCATGAACGAATTACATGAACTCGCCGTCTATTTAATATTCTATTAAGGCAACGCACAAGTAAGGTAGTATGAAGACTATTACAAGGGACCTAAGAGTACATTACATGCAATTGAAATATCTTAAGAGGGATCAACCATATTAGGGGTAAGGAAGTATGAAGACTGTTACCAATGGTATCCTTTTTACACACTCGCGTTTCCCTAGACGTCTATGCCAATTTAATATCTTATGGCTAGTTTTCTAAAGCCTAACGCGCACATCCATCATAATAAGCAACATTAAAAGGATTTATAATCTAAGTTTCATGCAATCATAAGTGTAGATCGCCTTTGAACAGATCTTTGATTAGCTTGTTAAAGCTTTAGTTATCTTGGATAAATCCAAAACAACTATGATAGAAACCTTTTTGTATATATAAAGACTATGCGGAATCTAATCTTTATACACCAGAAGAACAATAAAACAATATAATAGTAACACAAGAACTTTTCTCTCAAAACTCAATATATTGAATAGTTCACAAAACAACTATATGTTTTGCCTAACAACTATTATCTCTAAGTATCTAGATGTCTTCTAACTATGTCGTAGGGTTCCTTTTATACACTAAGGAAACCCTAATGGGCTTACAAAACGTGTTAAGTGATAATGCATATCTATTCGTAATTTATCTCATGCATATCACATAAGCAGTACTAACTAAATAAGACTAACAGTACTAACTATATACTGATAGTACTAACTATTAGTAATAGTAACTATTAGTAACAGTACTAACTATTACAACTAGCAATACTAATAACTTAGATTATTTTCTAAGTTCTTCAGCAGCAGTCTTTAGCAGTACAAACTTAAACCACCAGTACTAACTCCCAAAGCTAGCAGTACTAAATAGTAGAAGTCCATAATTCCCAACAATCCACCCCAAAACTTGTGATTTACCCCAAATCATCAAGTTTCTTGAATTATATCTTCTTAGTCATTGTAGAGAGGATGCTTTCAAACACTTGAACTTCTTGGACTGTTGGCTTGTGAAAAAATCTTCATAACTAGATTCCTTGCCATCTCACTATCTTCTTCAACCTGAAGCTTGTTTGCCAACATAATTGTCATAAGAGCTTTTGTTAGTGGGTAATCTTTCTCCACTAACATAAATATGTCATGACCCCTTGATGATGATACATGATGAACACTACATGTATCATAGAGCTTCCATATCAATGGATCATGCATGTATTTCTGTAACTTCCACAGCATATCATTGTCATCTGGTTCAAATATCCTTTTAAGCTCAACCCATAATTCTTTTTCCTTATCATTAGTAGGCACTGTAGTATTGAACCTTTCCTTAACTAGCATCCAAAGCTTCTCTAAGTCTTCTCTGTCACACTTCTTCAACATGTCTGCAAATGTTTGATAAGCCTCAATGTGATCTCCAACCCTGATTATCTTCCAATATAGTCTTGATTCTTCAGTGTAGACTTCCCAGTTGATAATAGGATATTTCACCTGCAAAGCTTCAACCTAAATTTCTTCAACTGGCATTATCACTAAGAGCTTCTACAATTCTTCTTCAGATAGTTCTTGTAATTCTTTAGTTTGTTGTTCTTGTACAGGTTCTGACCTTGAAGCTTCATCTTCTTTTAACTTCTTGAAACTCTCTTGAAGTAGTGTCTCTTCTGCAACTCTCTTTGTCTTTGTCTTTTCTACTTCAGTATCCTTCTTGAACAAAGTTTGCAGCTTGTTATATTCTACTTCAAATATTGGTTTGATCTCATCATAAGTCATTCCTTTGAAGTAATGCATCTTGAATCTAGCCATGTTCTTCAAATATACCATCATCTTCTTCCTTGCTTGAGCTACTGATAGTGGTTTCTTCTTGAGTGTTTGATATCTTTTAACTGCATCTGACTGTCTTTCTTGAACTTGTTTAGCAACCGCATTCTAGTCAATATCATCAATATCTTTCCTTTCATCCAACTGTCTTTGTAACTCAAGGGCTTTTTCAAAATCAATCTTTTCTTGTTCTGCTCTTGCTGCAACTCTTTCCTTTTCTTCATCATGTAGCTTCTTAGCTATTTGTTCATCAGTACTAACTTGGTCTTTGTCATGAATATCCTCAGCAGTACTAAATTTTTTTGCAGCAGTACTAACTCTTGAACTGTCAATACTTCTTCTTCTTATGTAAGTCTTTCCCCTTTCTATAGATGCATCTGCAAGGATGTTGGCTACAATGAGAACACCTAAATGAGCCTCAGAACTGTCTTGACTTTGCTTTTCTCCTTGTGTAGCTCTTGTAGGAGTAGACTCAGTAATCATAGCATCTTCAAATTCTGTTTCTTTCATCCTCCCCTATTTGAAAGCATCCTCTATATCCAACCCTTCTTCATCATCAAAAAGCACCATCTTTGCCTTTCTCCTTTCTTTGGTAGACTTGAGATTGTCTTCCAAGAGTTTGACCTTCTTCACCAGCTTTGTTATAGCCTTACCATAAAGTTTCTTAGTCTGTTTAAGATCATTCTCTAAATTGGTAACTTTGTCAAGGAGTTTGGTACACAAATCTATCAATTCATTAAGTGACATGCTGCCTTCAACACTTCCAGGTATGTTACCTCCTGGGAGAGGTGAATCATGGGGCATGTGAGGTGATGTTTGTGTAAAGGTGGTTTCATGTAAATGTGGGGATAAAGTAGTTGTTTCAAGGATAGGATCAGTGATAGGTACTTGGGAAGGTTGTTCTTTTAATGATGTTAGTTAAGATGGTATGGGTTGTGATGTTGGAGAACCAAAGGGTGTGTGTTAGGACTCAATAGTGAGTGTTGGTCCTACACCCTGACCAGGTTGGTCATGAACTAACATAGTATCAAATAGAGGTACATGAACCCCTGAAAAACCTCTTTTCATGTTGCTAAAAACTTTTTGAGTTAAAGAAGGAGAAACATATATTCTTTTATGTACATTAAGAAGCCTTTTCTTTTTATCCAAAGGTATTTGTACAAATCGTGGATACATTAAAAATTTTGTTTTACTCTCCACATTTTTCACCATACTATTAAAAATTAGTTTTGAAAACTTAAAAGTCCTGTTAGTTGCTAAACAAATGATTGCAGTTGCAATATTACTTGAAAATTGTTCCCATGAAGTTTTCTTAGGACTTAAACAATGTAAGATAGTATGGATCAAAAATCTCCATTGGGGTGAAAATTTTCCTTTTTGAAAAGTAAGTTTGTCATTCTTTGAAACATACCCCATTAGAGAGAACTGATCAAAAATGTTAGTATTAGGCAAAGAACTAATACCATCTGCATCTACTAATTGGAGGTGTCTCATAATAGATGCTTCAGTAATAGCAAATGTTTGCCCATCAACTGTGACAGTTAATTGTGGTTCTCCTTCATTGACTGTTTCGATAGTAGCTGTCTGCCAAAAGTATTCAATTCGAGAAACAAAGATAGTAGGATTAGCAGTTAAAGCATACCTGATATTGCTACCAGCAAGAAAATCTACTATTTGATGGAATTCCTCACTTCTAGTTGGCTTTTGAAGAAAAGCCACCATATTATGCTTGTCGTAGAATTCCATATGAGCCATGAGTATAGAGATGATGATTAAAATACTAATGTGAGTGCTGGGGTAAGATCGTTTGAGAATCAATTAGTGTTTGGTAAAAGGAATTGAGATTTTAGAGAGAGTGTATAAGAGTTAGAATGCGGATAAACGAATGAATTGTATCTTTATCTTAAAGAAAATGGATAAATAAGGTAAAGAATACAAATAACCAAATTAAGAACCTTATATACTCAAGCAGTTGCGAAAAAATCTCAACGATAATAGTCAAAGAGTTGAAAATATGTTATTGACCAAATAGTGGAAATGGTAACTGGTATGTGTGTAATTACACATACCTTCTACCTTAAAAATCGACCCTAAACGACCAAAAACGCACATAAAATGCCATATATATGCTTGTTTTTGTGTTTCGTAAAGTTTCTGACAACACGTTAACTGATATTCACTAAAAGCGAGCGAAACAAAGCTAAACCGGACAAACGAACACGATTTGGAAAGAGCTCGTAAAAACTTGAGGCCAAGGGTACAAAAGATTGAAAACTAGCTCAGACTGAATTACCAATTAGATCGACTTCGTCGACAAAGTTTACGCATTAAATGAAGAACAAAACAAAGTCAAATGGGTCAATCCCCAACCCCAAGAGGGGATACGTCTTTGGAAAAGGAATCGAAAACCGAACCCAAAAACCAAAGTGTCAAAAGTGGTCCCAACCCGTTAACCCACCTAGTTGGGAACCCGGATCAGCCCACTATTGGTTAAAACTAGAACCATAAGCCCACAAATCCAAATGAGCCCAAATACCCTTTTGTTTAATAAACATACCCGGCCCATTCCCCTTTTATGATAAAACTGGCCCAAGCTCACATACCACTTAACGGGCGTTAGCCAATCCCCATTAACCCTTAACCTCGTTAGTCCCTTAAGGGACGAATTTGCAATGCCACGACATAACCATGAGGGACAATTTATGCCATTTTCTTATCCCCAAAGTCTAAACAACATCAAGGTACCCAATTTCCAATTCCCCAAACTCAACCCATGCATACCACACCTTTATAAAACTCGCTTTACCCCGCCCTAAAACCAATCCCAAAGCCTGTCAGACTCATCCACTCACCAAAAACACTCAACCTCACAATAATTTACCCCCATTAAAACCCTTACCCTCACCTCCACTAAACCCCTAGTCCTATTTGGCAATCCCACCTATTTTCCAAGTTTTAATTCCAACGTTGGTGAAGAATTCAAAAAGAAAAGCAGCAAAGAGATTAATGGTCAAGGATTGTTTCTGGCTGCTCTCACACAACAAGCACAAAGGTTTGAAGACTCAGCTATAAAAGAAAGAAGAAAATGAGTATCTAGTAGTTTTTTTTATCTAGTGTAATCTTAAATAATGTCCCGTTTTTAAATTACGATCTTAGCTAAAGTTTAATTTTCAGTTTAAGTATCTTTGTACTCGTTTTTAATCTCATTCTCAGTTGTAAGCTTCCAAAAACTTAATGAAAGTTCAAGTTTTTTTTTTGTTCAACAATCACTGTGCCATCCTTTACATGCTTGGCTTGAGCTTATTGGTTGATAAGCCATTCTTGGATGGGCTTAAGAATGTTATTGGGTGACAGACAAGCTCTTAAGAGCTTTTGAAAACTCTCTGCTTAATCAATAGGACCAAGGTTATCTTATTAATCTCTATTTATTTTCAAGTTACTGTTGAATAACTTATAATTGCTTATTAGTGTTAATATCTGCTTATTGTGCCTAATATCAGCTTAATATGTCCTAAATTTGCATTCTAGATCATTAAGATTAGTTAAATTCATGTTTTAAGATAATTCAACCCACATTAGTCAAAACTGCCAATTAGCTTAATCTATAAATAAGTGCTTATTTATCTTTGCTTTTTGCTTATTTGCCTTTCATTATCATAATGCACATTCTGTTTTTAGTTTTCTTAATTTATTTTGGTCTAATCTAGTGTAAAAATTAGAAATCCAGTTCCTAAAGGGGTGTTTGGGTTAAGGATACAAAACGGGTCAAAAGTGGAGTTTAACCATTTTGGGTCACTTTGTCTATATTTAAAAACAAACCTCTAATGTATTTCATTTTAATATGTGATTTAAAGAACTTTACATTTTAAATTTAAGCTATGTGTTTTATCTGAAAACTAAAAGAGTTAATAATCTGTCTTGACAAAACTGATTATTAAACCTTATTATATAAGGTTTTGAAATAAGTTTTTAAAAGTGCTGTTTTTGTCTCCTTAAAAGTACTCAATGCAGTAGGAGAGGTGTAAGTTTAAATGTTCTTTGTGCTTTGCCATTTTGTCCTAGTTGTTTATTTCCTTTTTAAAGTCAATTTTTAGCAGCTTATTTCTATAAGCCCCTCATAGTTTTAGGTTTTGAAATTTCATATACAAGCTCATTACTTGGTGTTCTTTATCTGTTTTAACTTAGCTTTTCTATTTGAGCTTATTTGACAGCTTATTGTAAGCTGTCAATATTAGTCTATTTTTTTAGATAAAGTGCCCTGGTGCTAGGGGCCCAACTTTAAGCCCACTTATCTAGCTTCTTAGTGAACCTAAGCCCAAGCTTTTGGCTTATCTTAAGAGCCAATAAGCTCTTAGATAAGCCTCCTTAGTTTCAGACTTTAAGAAGCCCTTTTGATAGCTTATTTTTAAGCTTAAAGTAGCCCCTTGACTGTTTTTGTTTAGCATAAATTAGGATATAGCTTATTGTGTTCCAGCTTATTTAGTTCTCCTTAATAGTTGTTTTTGAGTCCGTAGTTGCTTATTAGGTGAGTTAGCTGCCTTAGATAGCTTATTGTCCTTGTCCCTTGCTTATTGAGTTTTTTTTAAGCCAAATCCAATACCAACAGTACTAACTCTTAAGTTAGTACTGTTGTGGGTATTAAGCCACTTCTTGGCTTATTGAGCTTATCCCATGTGCTTATTTATTGTTCTTAGT
>BQNB010058664.1:0-37663 GCA_026074375.1 Tanacetum coccineum
AAACAAACGCGTACAATACTAAAAATAAATGGTGACTTTATTAACGTCGTACATTGTCCTAAAACACGGGGTGTTATATTTTCCCTTTTCAATTAATCATTCTTATATGATTAATCTCCCTAAATAATTGATCTTTCATCTTTTTATTATGGCATCTTCTACCTTTCAAGAATTTACTAGTGTAGATCTATGCCTTATTATGTCTTTATAATTATCTACTTTCTATTGTAATGATTCATACAAATGTTGTATGAATTTGTCTTAGCTCGTATTAGATCTAGTTTTATTTTATGTTGAATGAATGTATTAGTTGCATGTGCTATTGTATGAGTTTCTTGTTGGTTGAATGAAACTCTACTTTTGGGTGACTTAAATATAATGTGTTGCTCTAAAAGATATTTGTCTTGCACTTGTATTTCTAACCTTGTTTTGTAGCACACAATTTTCATAAGATCGATCCCTTGGTGCCCCGAACAAGGGGGAGCATACATCAAGGGGGAGTCTTGATATCGTCGATTTCTTTCTTCCTACAACAACTCGATGATCATCCTTTTTGAATTCGAAAAAAAGGGAGAGAAATAGAACAAAACTCATTAATAATGTGTAACTATTAATATTGATACAAAATGAGTTTATATTTTGTCATCATCAAAAAGGGGGAGATTGTTAATACAAATAATGTATAAAAACGTTATTTATATTTTTCGACCTCTCAACGTTTTGATAATAACAAAATATAAAAACGTTTACGATAAAATTAAACGTTTACAAATTATTAATCGCAAAATTCTATTTCTAAGATTAGTAATCACTTAAGGTATGAACAAACAAATCATTAAGCATGATTAGTGATCAAGAAAATATTTTTCTCCCATTTATTACATTTTTACAAAAGATTTTCCAAAAGTAATTATACAAAATATTTTCTAATTAAAAGAAAAGTTTTATTAAAAACATAAAATTTTAAATTCAAATTTTCCCTCCAAAACGGAAGCTTCTACACCAGATACAACCTTCACCACAAAAAGACAAAAAAGGGAGTGGAGTCTAGGTGGCGCCCCCCTTATAGGCCTGGCGGCCCCCTTATATATATGGGACCGCCAGGATCGCCACCAGTTACCGTTGGTTTTTCCTGTCTATAAATACTGGTCCACCCCTTGCTGAAAATCAGACCTCTTTGCACGAATTTTCTCACACTTCTTTCTCTCTCTAAAAACCTTTTTTCTCTTACTAAATACTCGTATTCGTCAAGAAACGAAGTGTTAATTAGTGATCTCTCCTCTTTTCTTCTAAGTACCAAACCTCCATTGTATTTATCTTGTGTATTTGTGTGATTCGAATATTGTGTAGATCCGATAGTGTAGATCTTGTGAGTGTGTATATCTTGTGAAGTGGTAGATTGGTTCTAGCTAAGATTAGGACTTGACATTTAGCTTAGTGTCGGAAAATAACGTAAGCGACGTGTAAACGGTTTTCTCCGCCTAAAGGGAGCTTGTTGACATAGTGAAATCTCGAGTCGGATACTCGGGGAGTGGAGTAGGGCGAAGAGGTGCTTCGTAGCCAAACCACTATAAAATCTTGGGGTCTTGGTTTGGTTGTTTCTTTCCTTATCTCTTTACATTATTATTGTTGTTATCTAGTTTTAGTTTAGATAGTTATTGCTTGTTCATATTGTGAATTGGTTAAACATATAACTCGGATCTAAATATTTTTGAAAGTAAAGTTTTAAAACATAAAACAAACGTGTAAACTATTCAACCCCCCCTTCTAGTTTCCACACTATCGATCCCCAAGACCAAGAAAAAACCACCTTTACCTGCCCTTATGGGACATTTGCTTACCGTATGATGCCTTTCGGTATTTGCAATGCCCCTGGGACTTTCCAAAGGTGTATGGTGGCAATTTTCATGATATGATTGAGAAAACCATGGAAGTCTTCACGGATGATTTTTCGTTCTCTTCTTGCCTCTCTAATTTAGACATGATGCTCAAAAGGTGCGAAGACACCAATCTTGTCTTAAATTGGGAGAAGTGCCACTTTATGGTTAAAGAGGGTATTGTCCTCAACCATAAGATTTCTAAGAATGGTATCGAGGTCGATCGTGCTAAAGTTAATGTTATTGCTAAATTACCTCCTCCTACTACGGTTAAAGGAATACGAAGTTTCTTAGCTCACGCCGGCTTTTATCAGAGATTCATCCAAGATTTCTCCAAAATAGCCCGGCCTATGACCCATCTCTTAGAGAAAGAAACTCCGTTCATGTTTTCAAAAGAATGTTTTGAATCATTTGAGTATCTTAAAAAGAAATTAACTGAGGCTCCAATTCTCGTGGCCCCTGACTGGGACTTACCGTTTGAGATCATGTGCGATGCAAGTGACTTTGCAGTAGGAGCAGTCTTGGGCCAAAGAAAGAACAAATATTTTCAGCCTATACATTACACAAGTAAGACTTTATCGGATGCTCAGACATATTACACCACTACTGAAAAAGAGTTATTAGCTGTGGTGTATGCGTTTGAGAAATTCCGGTCTTACCTAGTCTTGTCTAAGACAATAGTGTATACGATCACTCAGCTTTAAAGTACTTATTTGCTAAGCAAGATGCTAAGCCGAGATTGCTCTGATGGATTCTCTTGCTCCAAGAATTTGATATCGAGATTCGCGATAAAAAAGGAGCCGAGAATCTAGCGGCTGATCACTTGAGTATACATGAAAATCCTCATAAAAGGGATCTCGTTGAAATAGAAATGAATGATAATTTTCCACACGAATTCGTGAATATGATTTCCCTTAATGATGAAAATGAACCCCCTGGTTTGCCATTATTGCAAACTACTTAGTGGGTAATGTGCTTATTAAAGGGATGTCATCCTAGCAAAAGAAGAAATTTTTCAAAGATATAAAACATTATTTTTGGGATGACCCCTATTTATTTAGAATTTGTGCTGATCAAATAATTAGGCGGTGTGTGGATGGGAAGGAAGCTATGGATATTCTCGAAGCTTGTCACCATGGTCCCACCGGTGGACATCATGGCCCTAACTACACCGCCAAGAAAGTTTCCGATTCTGGTTTGTTTTGGCCCACTATATATCATGATGCCCATAACATAGTCAAACATTGTGACGCATGTCAACGTCAAGGAAAAATCTCACAAAGGGACGAAATGCCCCAGAATCTTATCTAGATTTGTGAGATCTTTAACGTATGGGCATCGACTTTATGGGGTCGTTCCCGTCTTCACGAGGGAACAAGTATATACTAATAGCTGTCGATTATGTTTCCAAATGGGTTGAAGCCAAAGCCTTACCCACAAATGACGCCCGAGTAGTTATGAAATTCTTGAAACAATTCTTTTCCATATTTGGAACCCCACGGGCCATTATTAGTGATCGATGTACACATTTTTGTAATGATCAATTTGCTAAAGTATTAGAAAAGTATGGTGTTAAACATAAGATTTCTACCTCGTATCATCCTCAAACTAGTAGCCAGGTGGAGGTGTCTAATCGTGGTTTAAAAAGGATTTTAGAGAGGACGGTAGGTGAGCATCATGCTAAATGGGCCGATAATTTAGATGACACTTTATGGGCTTTCCGTACCGCTTTTAAGACTCCTATCGGATGTACTCCATATAAGATTGTGTACGGAAAAGCTTGTCATCTACCCATTGAGCTCGAGCACAAAGCCTACTGGGACTTAAAGTGGACTAATTTTGATCTTAAGACTACGGGTGATCACCGGAAGGTTCAATTAAATGAATTAAATGAACTTAGGGATCAGGCCTATGAGAATTCTTTGATCTATAAAGAAAAGACAAAGAATATTCACGATTCAAAAATAAAAAACCGAGAATTCCATGTCAGTGATCGTGTTCTTCTTTTTAATTTTAGATTAAAATCTCGTTGGTCTGGTCCGTTTATAATTACTGAAGTGTTTCCTTATGGCACCGTTGAGTTATCCCAACCCAATGGTCCCAAATTCAAGGTAAACGAGCATCGGATCAAACATTATCTCGGAGGGGACATCCCTACTATGGATGTCCTGGATCTTTGTCTTTTCCCCATGAACAACTAAATTTGGGGACAAGTCAAGCTAGCGACTCGTTAATAAACAAGCGCTTCTCGGGAGGCAACCCGTGTTATCTATTGATTAGTAGTAATAAATAAGTGTGGGGGAGTGTTTCTCTCCATGTTGTGTTTTGTGGTACCCGTTTTTGCTTGCAGGATTCCCTATGATCGTGAAGACCACTATGCTTGTTTTCAATCCTCCAATCACTCGGTCTTCAATCATTTACATGCTTATATCTAGGGAAATCTTCTATCCTGATCATATATATAATATCTGAAATTGTTTTCTCCTTTCACACTTGGAATTTTTAGCATTTGCCTTTTTCGTTCCTAAGTGTGGGGGTGGCACCTGATATTTTTGAACATTGAGGCCAATGTTCAGTTCTAAGTGTGGAGGGATTTCTTGCGAAATGATCATACCTGTGCTTGTTTGTGCCTCTCGCAACCCTGTTTTGACCAAAATATTGTTTTATTTTAATTAAAAAAATGAAGAAAAAAAATGAAAAAATGAAAGAAAAAAATATAAAAATGTGTAGAAATAAGGCACGTAGGCTAGAACTAGGGAGATTTTGACTTGACCGAGTATTTCACTCTGGCTTTTCCCTTAACTTTTGAGACTAAGCGTTTGCAAGACTTTAAAATTTTGCAAAGAACGAAAAATGATAGAGTTGAATATAAGTTAGATGCTAAACGTGGAGTAGTTGGATCTCTTTAGAGCTCATAGAGGTTAATTGTGGCTTTTTGCTCCCATCAGCTAAATAAACAAAATAAAATAATTTTCAATAAATAAAGTTGCTTTGGTTTTTGCGATTCTTAGTTTTGATCCCTTCTGAGAGATCTCTTCTGATGAAAGTAAGGTACACATCGAGGTTTTGTCAGTGTTGTGGGGAAATAGAGAACCGATTCCTGACGGCTCGCTCCCGTTGTCTAGGTAGTGACCACAGGACTTGAAATTTGGCTATAATAATAATAATAATAATATAATAAACTGAAGCCGAAATAAGACTACTGTTTCCTGACGGTTCGCTTCCATTGACTCAGTTGTTTAAAGGGTGGAAGTAATAATAATAATAATAATCCGAGACTGATAAAAGTTTACAATTTCCTAACGGTTCGCTCCTGTTGATTCAGAATTCAAAAAGGTAGAGAATTTTTGAGGTCGAAATAAGACTAATGTTTCCTGTCGGTTCGCTCCCGATGTCTCAATTGTTTAAAGGACCGAAGGCTAATAATGTTGCTATAATAATAATAATAAAGCCAAATTTCAACTCCGGGGTTATCTAAATAAAGCCTCCGTCTCTGGACTCATAGTTGAGTTGTTTCGGATGAAATAAAAAGGATAACCCCTAAATCATGCAAAATTAGAACCTTAATGTGGACTTTATTCTCAGCATATCATTTCTTTAGGAAAGGATTTCAAACTAATTGTGGTTTAAACCGGTCTCTTTTATAATAATAAGACCATAAGCTATTAAAATAAGTGATCTCATTTCACATTATATTTTCCAAACAAAATCCTTAGAGGAATTAGGAATAAGGGAGCGAAAAATAGTTGCGTTTACACAATTAGCATTTATGAGTAGTGTTAGCATCTAATTTTATATTTAGCTATGATTTCGTTTTAAGCTTGGTTTGGGGGTTGTGAAAATAGAGGATGACGAACTTCTGTTCTTAAAGCTTTTTATATAAATTTGAATACATTTTTAAATTAGTCTTTTATTTATAAATAAATGGTTAAAACGGGGCGTTTTCGAAATAAATGACTTTTTTATACCATCTTGATGGACCTTTTTTTGTTCTTGTTTTATGTGAGGGGTTATAAGTTAAGGGGGGTTAAAATTATTTATTTCTTAGCGTGTATAATAAACATTGCGTGTGGGACCAGCAATGGCTTAGTGTGGGAGGATTTGATGTGTGCTTAAACACACATCGTTTTTGCCCTGGAAAACACTATAAAACGGACTAATAACCATAAAATATGTGAAATTGTATTGCAAATATGCTTGTTATGTGTTATTATGTCTTGTAGGTACAAATGATTGAAAACAATGCAAAAACGGTGATTTTCGGGTGAGTTTCGATGACGTTTTCACGTTTATCGAGATTTAAACGAAATCGTAAAAATTCCTCGAGCACTCCATTAGAAAGAGCACGAAATTACGAATCTATCAGTATCTTCCTCTCATTTTGAACCTTCCTAAATCTTTTTATTTGAACCGGTCAAACCTTATTTGACCCTTTATTATTAAATAAACCGGTCCAAGCTAAAAAGGGCTTAAATAAATAATAATGCACATATATAATGGAAACTCTAACTAGCTCAGCTGGTTGAGGCGTTGTCCTCTGAGTTTCCACCCTTGAGGTCACAGGTTCGATCCCTGCCTGACCATGGGTGTGGTATTAATACCACATGCTACGTGGCCCACTCCGGTGGTGACACGTGGCGACCCGACCCGATCTAGACCCGACCCGACCCAGATCTGGCCTGATCCAGACCTGACCTGACCCGGTCAACGTTGACCCGTTGACCGGTCAACATTGATCGTTGACCTGCCACGTTAGATGCCACATACACAAGTGGGCCCCACTTGCTGACGTGGCTGCCACGTCAGTAATGACGTGGCAAGTGGACTCTACTCTATGACACATGGCAGCGGCTATCCAATGACAGCCTGCCACGTGGCATTCTGACATGTTTACTGTGCAGGTGGCGGCTGTCAGTCTGAGGTGGCAGGTACGAGGTATGGAGCCAATGAGAGGCTGACACGTAGCCAAAAATGCGTCATTACGAGGTTCGTTATACGAGCCAATGATTGGTGCAGAGGCAATGATTGGCTGGTAGAGGCTCAGTATGAGGTTGGGAGTTCAAGGCAATGATTGGTGTACCAGGTTCTAGAAGAAGGACGCGTGGCAGCATGTGATTGGTTCTCCCACCTTCCTGGAAGCTTCATAAAGACGCGTCAGAGGGCAGGTTTGGCATTAATGAGATTAAGAGGGTTATAAGTGGGGGAAATTACCATTATACCCTCAGCTCCAATGGGCCTATATAATGAAGCTCATTTCCAGCCATTAAGTGTGTTAGTTCTAGGCATTTTTCTCTTATATTTCACATAGTAGTGTAGGCTTATTTTGTGTAGACTAGGTTCTTGTAAAAGCTTATTAAAAGCTTATTAGATTAGCTTATTTGTACTTGGTTTATTTTATGAAGATGAAGATTTTTGGAGATATCACTTGAGCTTATTTCTTATTCTAATCCTCTAATTTTTATTTTCTTTACTATCTAGCTTATTTCCAAATAAGCTAATCTATTAGCTTCTTTTTAAGCCTTATTGCCTAGTAGCTTTTTGAGAAATAGTTTGATAATCGAGTAAGCTATATCATAGCTTATTTCGATTAAATCTCTTATTTCTTTTAAAGTTTCGGTTTCAATAAGCTTTCAAATAAGTTTTGTTTTAGTTTACTTCGTGTAAGCTTATTTTGGCTTATTGCTTTAATAGCTTATTATCCTAGATCGAATAAGCTTATCTTTAGCTTATTTGGTTTGACTTAAGCTTATATAAGGTTCGAATAAGGTTGGCTTATTTTCGAATCCTTCTGTCCTTTTCTAGTATTCGAATAAGCTTATTAATAGCTTATTCGATTTGCTTATTTTGAAATTTTTGGTTTATTATTTTAGGTCAAATCCTTAAATACACCCGTCTCCCGTTCACTTTTCGGAGTAGAACACCCAGGTTTCGGGTGAATTTAGATCTAAAGTTTTCATCTTTAAATAGCTTATTGTTTTTCTAGATTAAGTTCTACCTTATTGATATATTATTGTTTGTCTTAACTTTGCTTGTGTCTTATGGTTGATGAAACTTATTCTACCTCTTTGGCGTGGAGCTTAAGGGTTGTATAAGCTAGTTTAATTTCTAAGTTTAGAGCTTTACTAAATTTTACAAGCTTATTAGATTATAGAGTTTATAACTTTATCATTTAATTAGTTAAAAAGGTCTAATAAAGAAGTAAACTTGGAGTTTTATTTAGTTTATATAATCGGGTGGTTATTTCGTCTTCGTAGCTTCGACCGGGTTCTACTTTCTTTCTCATTTTAATATTAAGTAGTTGTAGTTTAAATTGTTTAAAATGGTTATGATTATTGATTTGGTTGTTAGCATGATTAGTGAGTAGTTTTATATATGCTTGTTAAGTGAGTGGTGTTTAGTGATTAAAGTGAGAAAATAAAAAAGGATTATTGATTAATAATTTTTAAATTATTTAGATTTATGTTTTGGTTATTTAAACGGGCAAAAGCCGTAAGAACAATTAGGCATTAATCTAGTAATTAATATCAAGATAAAATATTGTTTTCAAAATAAACCAACGTTGTGAGAAAATGGTTTTTTAGACGGGTATTAATTCATTAATAAAAAAAACTTACCTTCACACTTTATGATCTTTTCACATCACTTGACAAGCATATTCGTTTTATATATCTTTTATATCTATTTGTTTAGTTTTATATTGCTTAGTTTTAATTAGCTTATTAATATAGCATTAGCATAAAAGCAAACCAAAATATTTAATAATCAAGCATCAAACGAACAACATAAACGTGAATTTCAAATTCAATTCTCCCCGTGGATTTGACATCCGGAAGATTAATTATTACTTTTCCTAAAGTAATTCTTACATCTAACGGGAAATACTTTAATATTACTTCGACACGTTCTCACAAACGCTATTACCAGTCACAATATCATACTTCGAAAGCAAGTTGATGGTATCGAAGTTTAGATGTGAAAGACGACGATGCCATAACCATGCTTGTGACGATAAAGCTTTATCCATTAAGCAAATTGGATAGGGAGTGGATGTATCTTGAAGAGTGATGTAATACAAATATGTGCCACGAGAACCTGTGAGAAGATCATTTCATTTCAAATCACGGATGTAACATGTAGACTTCCGAAAAGCAACTTCCAAATCTGCATCACAAAATTGACCAACAGAGAATAAATTGTGATTCAGCCCTTCGACGTAATAAACTCTTTTAATAATGACATTTCCTTGTACCAGATCTCCATAACCAACAATTGGTGCAATTTGATCATTTCCAAACTTCACCGTACCCAGAAATTTCTCCACAAAGTTACCTAGAAGTTTGAGATTTCCCGTCATGTGCTTTGAGCACCCAGAGTCGACGATGAATAGAATTATTTCTACGAGCTGCAAAAGAATTAGAAAACAATGGAGTATTTGATACAGTGGATTTCCTAAGAGTCGCGGGTTCTGAAATATTAGTAGTTCTAGATTAAGTTCCTAAAGGCATACTAACATTTGGTTTAACATTCATTATACTTGTCTCAGGTTTCCATCTATATCATGTTGGTGTGATCTTAGAGTACCACCATTTACATGTCTTACTAATCTGCTCATATTGCTTCCTAATTGTGCTTCTAGGTTTCTGGTTAGTGGATTATGCAGCAACTGTTCTCTTAAGGGGTATTGCAACAGATTGGTTTACAGTTTGTTTGGTTTCTCTAGTACTAATAGGCACAACTATTGGTTGTTTAGTTCTAGAATTCACACCATTAATATAATGAAGAACACACATATCTTGATTGTCATTCAACACATATTTTTCACAAGTAACACATACAAGGTTTACATTCGAGGTCTTAGCATTCAAACTGGCATTACACGTAGTGTAAAACCTAAAAATTTGAATTTCATTTCATATTGGTAATTTTGAATATAACCTAAAGTTTATTAATAAGCATTTGAAATTAAAACCTTATGTTATAAATATTTGTAAATATTAAAGATATAACATAAGATATATTGTTAATAAAAAAAATATAAATTCCTAATTTAAATGAATAAAATCCGGCTCCCCCCCTAAATGATAATAAAATATTTTTGATTTTTGGTTATTTAGGTTTATTTACATTCCTTTATTGTTTAAAACCTATTTTAAGTATTAAGCGTAAAAATGTTTTAGCAAATATTTGTGTAAACTTCAAAATGGAAGAAAATATTTTTGTCCCCTCTCCTCTTTGTATGTAACCGGTCATATGTGGTGTATAAACACACCATATCTTTTATTTTGTTAGCAACATATATTTTAGGAATGAAGTGTGGATAGTGTGAAATCTTTCTAAAGGAATAAATTTTTTTTGTCCCCCCCCCTCTTTTCCCTATAAAATCCGGCCTCTTTCTCCCCATTCTCCATAATTCTTTCAAAAATTTCACTCTCAAAAATCTTGTGTAATCCTCTCTAGAAATTAGCAAGAAGAAGTTTTGGTGTTCTTGGGTGGTTTGATCTTCAATCTTTGGTGTATTCTTGGTGTTTGATTTTGTACTCCTCCCTCATTCCATAGGTAATTCTTGATTTTGTTTCATTCTTGTTGTCACCATGATTACATATGCAAAAGTTTTCATAAAAACCTAAAAGATTGTAAGAAATAATGTGTTTATATTCTTGTCAATTTCTCTAGGGTTAATCTAATTTAAAATGGTTTAATTACATGTTTTGAAACCCTAGAATGTTATTAATAAAAATTACAAGATTAGAAACCCTAGGGTTGGTTTTAATGGGTGTTGATTAGAGTTTTCATGGTTAATAATTCTGGGCAGAATTTTAGGTCATGTTCAACGGGGTATATCTTGATGATAAAAATTGGTTTTGACATAATTCTTGAGCCTAAGGTGAAGTTCAATGAATCTAGTTTCTGGAAAATCCGGCCTCATGTCAATTGGAGGTCGGGAAGGTCGATTTTTAGATTTTATAAGATAAAGTGTCAAAACTGGGAATTTAGTCTGAAAAATTCAGTTGTAGTATTTGATTTTTAATTCTCAAACCATAACGAATTAGCCTTTGAAATTTACGTGGGTTAATCTTCATGATATTAGCTACGTCCATGATTTTTTTGAGATTTTTCTGAGTTGTCTAAGTATGGTAAATACGCGTCAACTTTTCAAAGGTTCTGCCAGGTCAAAATTCGGGTCTGTTTTGGGTAACAAGGGTCAAAGGGATACTTAATCATGGAAATAAATTAAACCAATGATCATGGGCGTATTAGACATATGTAGGAACCTCTGTAATTTTTGGTGTAATTTTAGAAGATGTTTTTATAGGTCTTTTAAGTATGGAAATTTACCTTAAATAAGTAGTCAAAATCTGGAATTTTTAAAAACCTTAATTAAGTCAAGTAAACTTCATTTATGGTAAGATCAAATGTAAACTACTTAAAAAGGGTATGTAATATATGGTAATCATGGTTCTTGTAGATTCGGTGAAGGTGTTGTGATCTCTGCTTTTGTGTTTATTTCTCTCCTTTGCTTATTCGTTAAGGTACAAATATTCTTGATACATACCTCTCTCTTTTATTATTACGATTTATAGGTTCTTTAGTCCGTTCCGTTATTCGTACAGATATTATGTCCTTTTAGTAAGGACACTTCATTCTCATTTGTTTGGCTATTTGATCTATTTGATTTTCCTTTGAGTTGCTATCTGTAATCATGACTCGTTTGATGTTGACAATCCGTTTGATTTGATATTCGTTTGTATGAATCTGTTGGTTCTTGTTTGGAATATGCTACTAGATTTGTTTCCATATTTGGATTATTCGAAACTCGTTCGCTTATATCTTTGCTTTAATCTTGCCCGAGCTATTTGTATCTAGTCATGGAGGTACCATGACCATGTCATTGATGCACCAATGGCATGACACTATCTGTAGTGGTGTGATTAGTCCACGACGTTCCCTTTTGTATGTACACTTATTATGATTTGATTATATATGTTCGTACACTCGCCATAGTGCTTGTGTATTTGGATATAACTTTGTTTTGCAGGTAGGGTATGGATGCATCCTAGGTACTTTATTCCGTTCAGTTTAGGTGAATGGTTGTGTGTGTGTGCAATACACCCCATATCACATTTGGTACATCAGGAGTTGCAAATCCTATATACATTTGATTATGACTATCTGATTATTTGATTCGGGTCTATCCATGTATTATGTTTAGACATTTATTTGGGCTCGTGGGCATTCCTTTGATTACTCTTATCCTATTCACTGTTCTATATATATATATATATATCGTTTGGCAAGTTCTCGTGATCCGTCTCGTTCATTCCTTTGTTTTATTACCGTTATTATTATTATATCTGTTCACTGAGCGTTAGCTTAGCGGCATGTACTAAGCGGGAAGCTGGGATATGAGTGTTGAGAGTAGGAGCTTTTAGAGGACCCACCTTTAGAAAAACCCTTTTTTATTTAGATTTATGTTTTAAGACATTTTCTTTTGAAGATTTCTTTCATTTAACTTTGTTGGAATTTAATACTTTTGGAAGTCATTTTGTTTTATGACTTGGTATTTTTAATTAATAAAGTCTTCCGCTTGCGTTTATATGTTCTGATTTGACACCATAACGTAACTCTTAGTCTCTTTATCGGAGCGGGATGTTACACCTAGTTACAGACGTTTTATTATTATAAAACTTAAAATTCCTATGGTGGTCTTCTACTTGTTACTTCTTCCCTTGACTATTGTTATGCCTGACTCTATCTTCCAATCGATTGCTCTTAAGTTGCGGTCTGCTAACACTAGTAGTGGGAATTACTCCTGTAAAGAAAGACACACGTTTGTTAGTTTTTCTAATGTCTTGAGGAAACTGTGGTGTTCTAGTTTGATTGGGCTTTGTGTGCACAATATACATTTCGGGTGCAATTACATTTGTGTTCTTTAAAATTGACTTCACATTCTGAGGCAAAATCTGTGTAGTGACTGGATTTGAAAGATCATTGGACACATTATTTATGGCTACCAACTTTGAGTTTGAAAAATCTTTCTTTGCAAGTGAATCTGAAATAGCCGGTTTACCTAAAATTGATTGTCTTTGACTTTTAAAAGCATTCGGTTGTCGAATAACCGATGATTTTCAAACTTAGTTTCCACATATTTTCCTTTCATTTTTTCAATAAGTTTCTTCAACTCACTTATTGCAATGTTTTTGTCTTGTAATTGAGCTTTCAAATCTTGAATTTCAAAATATTTGACATTTAATTCTCGAAATGAATTTGATTCTTGTTGTTTCCAAGCTTTGTCATTTTTAATCTGTTCCTGACTTTGCTGTAAAGCGAGTTCAAGATTAATTGAATGTTGTTCAAGTTTAGAAAATCTTTTTGACAATTCATTGAAAGATTTGTTATTGACATTTTCCGTTCTTTTTGAAAGCTCTTTTTCAAGACGTTCACATTTAACTACTTGGTCCACATAATCACATTGTAAGTCAGTGAATTCATCAAGGGTTGTATATACACCAAGTATAGCATTTATGTGATCAGCATAATAATATTCTCTAGAAAGTCGGTCGATTTCATTCAAAAACTGTGTTTTTTGAGTTTCCAGTTGAGATTTAAGAGAGTCCACTTCATTTTCAATAGAATTAAAGTATCTCAAATCATCAACCATTTCCTCTTTCAAACACAATTGAAATTTTTCTAAGTCAGCCGATATTGCACGAATTTTAAGACTAAATTTTCCTTCAATAAAACGGATCTATATTACCAAAGTATGTCCATTTAGCAATTGTTTGTTTGCATCGTTCCACTCCATCAAAAATCGTGCCAACACTACTTTTAATTTTGAGAAGTTCTTTAGAGCTTTTACACTTTTTATCCCACGGAATGGATTCATCTATCTGTTTTTCTAACTAGGTTGTTTGTTTATTAAAAGACTGTTTTGAATTTCCATTTTTCACAGGTGTATGACTTATTTTTGACCATTCTGAAAAATATCTTTGTTCAACAGACTTTTCACGTTGTGGAATGAACAAATCATAAAGATTATTCAAATTTTTATAATCAAAAGATTTGAATAAATCACTTAATTTTGATCGACTTTCTTGGGCAAGACAAATCGTTTCATTAGAGTTAGGAGCTAACATTAAGGCAAGATTATCATTATAACAACCTATATCATACAGACGAGGATTCGTTCTTTGAGCTTTCTTTAGGAACTCATGTTTAACAAAACTCGTTTTACAAATACGATTAAGCATATTTATTGTTTGAACTGATTGGCCGGTTTTATACACAATATCATCCAAAACCTCGACTTTGTTTTCCAAAGCAATGACCTTTTCAATTTCTTTGTCTTCACGAATTTTGTAAAACTTATTTTGAGCCTCTTTTTCTTGTGACATTATAGAGATGGATTCTTGATGTGCAATAAGCCTCTTTTTCATTTCTGAAATCGTTTGATTTAAATCATTTAACTTTCGAGTATACTCATTAAATGACTTTTCAGAAGACATTTTGTATGAGATTAGTTCCCCTCTAGCTTTTGCACAATCAATTTCCACCTTGACGCATAATTCACATCATGATACCTATCAAGTTCAGCTTGGAACTTCTTAAGGTCTTTGAACATCAATTGATTATTCTTTGCTAGTTCAGTGTTTGTTTCTTTGAAATGATTATTTGATGATTATAAACATTTATTTTTGTTTTTGAAATCTTCAATTTATCAACTAAAGTCTTGTTTGATGATTCCAATAGTTTATTACGATATTTGTTTTCATCAATTTCACATTTTAGGTTTTCAATTAAAGAAGCAAGCAAATCACGTTCTTTAGCAAGATCTTCATTTTCATCTTCATCCTGGTCAACCTCTCCTCCATTATTGCTCATATCCAATGGATCTGCAGTGATATTAGTATCACCGTGTTCCTTTAGATATGTGTCATTAATGGATTCAGGTTGCTCAGGATGTTCACTGTCATTAGCAAACACATTATAATTATCATTATCATTTTGTACATTTTGCAACGGCTCATCATCAAAGATGGATCCAGAATTATCAGCAGCATCTTGTAACACCCCCATAAAATCATAACGCAGCGGAATACCACTTGGGGGTGCTACTTCATAGTTCATACACACAAGTTACAGTAAACGACCTCAAAAGAGACGTTTGATAAAATGTCACATTCGATTTAAATAAATCAGAGTAAATTTAGGTCCTAATAATTTACGATTTAACAAGATTACAAGATTTCAAACGTGAATCATTTTGTATATTTAAGGAAAGATAGTCATCGAATGTGAAGAAAACCGAGTCCTTTAAGTTTTGATATCCACGCGACTCGAATGCTCCCAATGCTCAGCTAGCAATATAATAACCTGAGAAAATACATGCAAAAACGTCAACAATAATATTGGTGAATTCATAGGTTTAAGTAAAAACAGTATTGAAATAAATCGAGTAATATTTCAGTAAGAAAAGTAGCGTTACAATATTTAGAAGAATTGTTTTCGAAATCCAAGTAATGTTTCAATAAATCAAGTAATGTTCAATAGTGGACCACAAGGTTTAAGATCAGCCAGCGACAATATTTCAAAGTATAATTCAACAGAATACATTGCAACAAATACAATGTATCAATTCATTTTTATCGCATTGAGCTCATGACACCGAAACCTTGACGTTAACACATATCTTGTATGTAAATCAGTTGTCCCAAAACTAGGTATTATTGCCTTATACCTAAAATTCTAAATACAAATTGTCCGTTGACTGGGTGCTCGAAAGGATTCGATTCATACCCCCGGACAGGGCTGTCAAACCCAATAGATCTATTTATTTGTACTAGCGCTCACCCATTATAGGCAATTAACAGTTCATGATGTTGAGGTCTTTGGCAATAGCGACTCATGCAGATAATTTCATAAGCGGGTCAGGCATACCCTTCAAACACTTGTGTCCCAAGTAATATG
Source organism: Tanacetum coccineum (assembly GCA_026074375.1). NCBI lineage: Eukaryota > Viridiplantae > Streptophyta > Magnoliopsida > Asterales > Asteraceae > Tanacetum > Tanacetum coccineum. The sequence goes on from BQNB010058664.1 coordinate 15,843, forward strand.
TTCAAAACTCACGGTTTTGCAACCAGATAATCAATGGTCTCAGATCATGTAGTAAGCAAATCAAGCTTTAATAAATTCATTGGTAAACAACCAAGTATCAAACATGTATTAGAAATCATGTGGTAGGCAAGTAAAAGCTTTAGTAAAAACATTCATGTAACGCTTATGTAGTAGTAACCAATAAGTTATTCGGCAAAACAAGCATGTATTCTCACCCCAAAAATAATTTAAGAAAACCATTAAAAGAGAAAATGCGGGGCTATGAACTCACCTTGGTAGAAGTTTCGAATAATAAATTTCAAACAACGGAACGAAATTTGTAAATGCTACGCCTCACCACGATCCTATAATATATTGGTCCGTGTATCAGAGAATATAAGATTCGAGTGTAAATGCTTAAATTGCATAAGTAATTAAAATATATTTTTACTACAAGAATATTTATTTATATTCTTCATAATTATGGAATCCACATGAACGCCCTAAGTTTTTATTAATTGAGACGCTTATAATAATAGTATTTCTCTCGATATTAATTCACGACGCTTTTCCGAAAAGTTTCTATTTTTAGCAGGTTAATATTTTAGGAAAGTTTCTATTTTTAGCAGGTTAATATTTTAGGAAAGTTTCTATTTTTAGAAAGTCCTTACCGTTTAATAAAATGTTAAGTTTCCGACACGCCAATAACTTATATATACTTATCCATATTTTCCTTGTTTAATCTTATGAATATATATATTTACACATATAAAGTTTCTAATATAGACTTACTATTTTTAGATATAACCGAAACGTACCCAATAATATATATATCGCACAATTATTTCCGTTAAAATTTCATAAGCTCAAACGGACTCCAAAACGCTCAAATTTCCAATTTTTGCCAAAATTCAGCAACCAAACCCATCTTTTATAAGTTTTTAACTTTTATTATATTTTGCAAATTCTGACCCCGTTTCAAAACGACCTTTAGAACAATTTTCACTATCGGACTATTAAAGTACCTTGACGTAAAACGACGTTCCGGACAACTTTTTAGTTTTGGCCGAGACCCGGAAATCGACAGAAATGGACGAAAACGCCCTTGCATCAGGTCTGATGCAGTTTGTAAAAATGAAAACCCAGTTTTTTTGCCTTAGCTTTTTGACAATTTATATTGATTTTAGACTCAATCGACCTCGCAGGGCAGTAAAACGGCCATCCTAACAACTTTCGTGTTTTGGCCGAAGGCCGAAACAGACTAGAAAGTGACGAAAATGCCCCCTGAAAATTCTGACAGCAAACATTTATATCCAAAATCTGGATTTTTCAATAATCATTTTCCTAGTTTCATATCGTCATAAAATCTTCGTTTTTAGGAGTTATAAGGCGATCCATATATGGAAACGATCGTCTTGACAAGCTCTACCATAATCTTAAACAAAATTTCAACTTTATCATTTTTACGACACGGTAAAGTGGGCTGTACTTTTCTGCATAAAACTACCCGTTTCAAAACTTAACCAAACGCCATTTTCATCACACCACAACTCTACAAATACACTTAACTAACCTATCTTCTTCCACTAACATATCCAACTAGTATCCAACACCTCAAAATCAATTTAACACTATTCTAATGGATTCCATTATACATAAAAATATGAATGTATGCATGATCACAAAAAAAAATCAAATATCAAATAGGGTTTTTAGAGGAGACTTACAACACAAAATAGAGGCAAGAAAAGGATCAAACACAACCCTTAGGTGGGTGTGTAGGGGCTGCCGAATCCACAATGATCAAACCAAGACCAATCAAACTTTTAATATACCCAAAACCTTCTAAAATCAAACCCTTGTAACACCAATTTCACTTAATTAGATCAAAACCCTTTAAAATCAAAAATCAAGAAATCAAGAACTTTGAAAATAAATCATGCATGCTGGTTATTTGTTGTTGGGGAATGATTAGGGATTGTTTATAAGTGTTTTTGAGTTAGTAGGAACTGATTTAGAGATCAATATTGTGGATTTTGATGGTTTTGGGGTTGTTTTGTTCGAACAGTAAAGGGAGAGCAGGAAGGAGTCGATCTCTTTTTTTTAACTGTGTTATGTGTGTGTTTTTATAAAGAGGGTCAAAGGTTTATAAAGGTCAAACTTTATATATAAGGGAGTGTTTGTTTTAGGATTTTGTAGAAGCAAAATATAAAAGAAAGGGGTGTTTGGTTTTCAGATTTGTAGGAGTAAAAATATGACAAGGGGGTGTTTGGTTTCTAGTTTTGATGGAGTCTAAACAAAAAAAAAGAGTGTTTGGATTATATTTTATGTTTATAAATTATATTATTATAATTATTATTTTTTAAATATTTATACCACAATATTTGTTTTTAAACACTTAATTGAAATATTAAAAATTATAAAAATACTATTTTGACGCGGTTTCGACCAAAACGCGGGGAAAAGTCAGAAATACTAAAATAAAAATAAATAATATCTCGAAGTTAAAATATAAAATTGTTGATTTCTTAAATGATTTAACGGATAAATATCCAAAGCACGATGCGGAAATAGTTAGAAACGAAAATTTCCGTTAAAATGACTAAAAATAAAATTAATAATTTCCATAGAAGTTAAAAATAAAAATTAAAGATCGGTTTAAATATTGATTTTGAATTCGGGTTGTTAAACATCTGGATTAACCTTTTGAATTTGTGCCATGTATAGATAATGTGATTTCAATTCCTAATCTTCAGGTTCATCATCAGTGTCATCCCTCCAGTTAGCTTGCTCTGTATTCAACTGAAATCCAGCTTCCTCTTGCTTACTCAATAGCATCTTCTCCTTGTGATAAGCTGCATCCTTTGCTCGTTTTGGTTTCTGACATTCCCTTGCTACATGCCCATATTCCTTATAATTATAACACTAAATACCAGATTGTTGCACCACCTGTGTACCTACATTCTCCCTAGCCCCAACAACATTGACTGCCCTCTGATTATCATACCCAGTTCCTCTGTTAATTCTTGGAGTATTATCCTGATTTGCTCTACTGGTGTTTAATGATGTTTTAAGGTTGTTGTTGGTAGGTTTGTAGATTTTCTTGAATGATAGAGAAATTAAAGCCATGAGTTTATCAATCTCCTTTTCTTTTGACATTTCATCATCTTTAACAACCATAGCAGGTTCTTGATCATAAGTGGGTTGAGGAGAGTTGACAATTTCTTTACCTCTGTTTCTGGTAGCAACTTATTTTGGTCTGGTTGAGGAATTTTGAGTGTAGTGAGTAAGATGGTTTTGAGGATGATAAACTGGTTGTTGTTGAGCAACAAGTGCAAGTGGATTAGTAGTACATGCTAGTCTTTCAACTCTTATCTCGTTGACTTCGTTCTGGTGTTGCTTCAGAATGTCATAAAGTTTGTGGTAGGAGTGAGTCTTCAACTCTTGACTCTGCTTAACAAGTGTCACAAACCTTTGCCATTCTGGTTGTAATTGAAGTAAGAACTAGACATTCACTTGATGATTGGTAACATCACACTTATTTCTGACAAGCTCATTCATCATCTTATAGAACCTTGAGTAATACGATTCAAGTGATTCACCATCCCGTGATGTGAATTTTCCAAACTCCCAATACAAATTGGTTTTAAAATCTTGAACATTGATTGATTCACCCTGTTTCAACCTTTTAATAGCTTTCCACATCTCACATGCATCCGGACAAGCATCAACTGTGGAGTAGATATCATTATCTATCCCTATGAGAATTATCCGAATAGCTTCAGCTTCAACATCCAATTGGTTCCTTATGTCATATGAATCTGTTAGCCTTAAAACATGGTGACATACCTGGAATTACAATAGTTTAGTTATAGTGTGACACGTAGGGACTAATAATGACAAGTTACAATAGTTAGGTGTCACTAGGACTATAAATACCCTCTCTATACTTCCATGGAGGGGTGAGGAAAAATATTTGTCTCATAAGTGTGTGTTGTTTCTCTCTCTAGAAAACACACACACTCTTTCCTTTCTCTCTCTAATAAAATGGCTTACTTTCATTTATATCCTCCCCGACCTCCGAATCATTATCTCTTGTTAGTGAAATCTTATTGTTAACAAAAACATTCTTATAGTTCTCCATGTACCCTTCTGTAGTGGTTTCTGAACTACCTTCTACAACTGGAATTGTTTTTTAGCCCATTTGAATTTGTAAGGTGGATTCTGGAGACAATAGTGGATGAGCACATTGTTAGGTTTGGTGTCGATGTATCTCTTGATTATGGATTTCCACTGAACGTAATTACCAGGTGCTAACATTGGTGGACGGTCTTTACCACCTGCTTCCATGATGGCATTGTGAAGAGCATTTGATGTTTGAGTTGCAAGTTGTTATTGGTATTTGACATTTTGATGTTGTTATGAATGGATATCGGATCTTAAGTTTTAAGAAGTGATTGTGATTGTGGTTTGTTATAGAATTCTAGTTCACGGGATTTTACATTTGATTAAACCGATAAAAGAAAAAGACTTTCACGGGATTTTACTAATCAAGAAGAAACCGTGAAAATAAGTCAAAAAGTAAACTTTCTGATTTTACCGAAATTGCCTCAACCAAAATTGGTATAAATCGCCTAATAGAACCGAAAATGGTATGTTTCGCCTAGGCAAATGGTATAAATCGCCCAGTACAAAGTGTATAAATCGCCCAAGCATAAATTGGTATAAATCGCCCAATACAAATGGTATAAACAAAAATTTAGGATCTTGGTCTCTCTTGTATGATTGGTTGGGACCACAAAGAGTTAAGCCAATCACAAATAAGCTTCAAAAATAAGCAACAAAAATAAGCTCTAAATAAGCTAGGAATAAGATCGAGATAAGCACAAAAATTCCAAAAGCTAATAAATGAGGTTGAGGATCAAACAAAAAGAGACGTGACTCTTGTGACACTTCTAACTCAACCCAAACATATCACGTCGAGTAAAAAAAAGAGAAAAGAATAATAATAAGTCGAATAAGCTTAACAAGCATATAAGCTAAAAAGAAAAAGTAAACCGTGAGCTTATGTTGCCAAATAAGCTATGATTTAAATGAAACCAAAGAAAGAAAGACGAAAAGTGACAAATGGTTAATAAACCATTATATACGCCATGATTTTGGAGCTTATGAACTCGAATCGAACACTAAACAACCCTTTGGCGAGTGATACCCACATGTTTGGTCTTAAAATTTCCTTTCACAACAAAAAATCAAACCTAAATAAGCCCTTTGTTAAGCCGGTTATAAGAAAGAAAAGAAAGGAAGAGAAGAAAGAACTAGGAAAGTTAGATTAGAGAGAGAAATGGTGGATTACAAGTGTGACAAATGTAACCAACACCCTCTCCATGTGTGGAGAGGGTTTCTTTTATACCCTTAAGCCATAAGCGGTATGTGGGCTTTTCTACTTGGGCTGGGCTTGGCTAAACTTGGGCTTTGAGCGACAATATTAGATTACAATCCAAGCCCGTTGAACCCGACTAGCCTATTACAATACAAGACCTAGTTTTAGAGGTTTATAATCCGATAACCCATTTTCCCCCCCTGTTTGACTTAATATAATATAGGCTAATAGTGAACGTTCTGATTCCATTGGATAGTTGGACAGTAGACTATACTATATATAAATGCCGATTAAGCTTAAGAGGTAATGTCTCTATGAGCTAGGGTTTAACAAGATCACCATTGCTTTAATCCCTAGATAGATTATATCAGCAAATAAGGATGCTATTTATTGGTGGATGGCTAATTGTGACAGAAATTTATTCTGTCTAGGTCCATAGGAATGATGTATCGCCTAAGTCTACAAATGATATGCCACCGTCGAGAAAAGAAAATCATTGCACAAATAAACAAACAACATTCTAAATTAATCGGAATAATTAATGGTTAATATAGTTTTCTTATATAAGGTTTGACCGCTCTTTCATCTTTTGTTAATTAGTTTGCGTGGGTTAAAGTGCCTTGAATTGATTATAGACACCAACCAAACCATGCCAGTCTCTCAGGCTGAAAACCCCCATTTTCTCGTTAGAATTAGGATTTAGACTGACATAGGTTTAATATAGGTTTAGAATATAATAGAATTAACATAGATTAGATAACCAATATATTAATTAAATTGATCGATTTAACCTCGCTTCAAGTGTTCGACACCTTACGTACCATGAGACTACTACCGATCGGGTACACTGCCCGTTAAAGTGTTGTTTTTGGTTTAGTCAGCAAAATATAAATTTAAAACTTGAATCATCTTAACTATACCATACAACGACAGCACATCAGTTTCATAAACAAAAAATAATACACGATCATTGATTTGAATACATCAATTCCTTACCAATCGTCAACCCATGGAGAGTCCTGATTCTTAAATGGTCAAAATTTATTGCTGTGGCTTTTCCATTTCCTAAAACTATAATGAGTTGGCATGAAATGAGTCAGCTCATGAGTTGGGTTGGACTGTTGCGTTTTTGGCTGTATATGATAGTAGTTACATGGATAAGGTAGGCACTCAATACCTAAGACAATTAAGTTTTAAAAGTTTTGTATCACGGCTTGGTTTGAGTACCTGTAATATGTTAGTAACATGTTTTACTTCCAAAATCAAAGAAAATGTTTGGTGGAAGTAGGATGGTGGAGGTGGTGGGTGCGACGGTAAGTTCTGGATTTGGTGTGATGAAGTTTTATTGGATTATGATGTTTTATTAGGTTTTTGTTCGATTTATGAGTTTCTTTTGGTTTACAGTGTGATACTATTAATGCATATTGTTTGCGTGTTCATGTGAGGGAAAAAGAGGGCGCTTCGCTTTATTTTATTAAAAAGTACTTGAAGTATTCAATTATATTATACAACTTACGAACTAAGAAGACATATACAGTATAACGAGTATTATACAATTTCAGAAAACTAATTACTAAAAAATAAAAATACCTCCCGTCATTGTACCAAGGCTGACTTTGTTTTACATTTTACACCTTCCCTTTAAATAAGTTGCATACTAACAATTTAGTGGATGTTACTGTTAAGTAACTCAGATTCAAGTATACATATAGGTTTTATTTTCACTATTAACGACATTATAATTTTAAGTAACTCAGATTCAAGTATACATATAGGTTTTATTTTTAATATTAACAACATTATAATTTTAAAGTAGTTTCTATATAAATTATAATTTATAAGTTGAGTTAGGTAATTGTTATCTTTTGTGTCCATGAATAGAATAATGGTAAAAAGCACAAAGGGTCTTGGGTGAAGGCCACTTTAAATGCCGACTTTTCCAAATGTTAATTGAGTAAATGTACATATTTTAAGTTAAATGAGGCCTCTGGTCACTAAGTCGTTGACATATTCAAGGTAAATTGTTGATTTGATTTTTTCAATGCGTTTACATGATTAATTTTTGTTATATGTTAACTCAAATAGTCGGCACTTTGTGGATTTAGTTATGTTACTTATCATATTATGTCTTTTATCCATTTATTGAGAGGTGATATATTCATTTAGATTATGAATTACGTTTGTGTTATTTGGCGTCGAATTTTGTGACTAATGTCTGCAAGTCTGAGATTGTTTCATGGAGAATTATACAATGTTTTTTTGCATAATTTTAATGCATACTTTTCTGCAGTGCTAGATTCATATCTAAGAAGTTTGGTTTCTAATTTAAGTGCCAGAAAGTGATTTTGAAAGGCTGTTTAGCCTCTGATTTTTTTTAAGAAAGTGGTTTTAAAACAATGTTTGGTTGCTGAAAATTTATGTAGAAAACTGCTTTAAAATCACTGTATGGTTGCTGAATTTTTTTTGCTGATAATTGTTCAAAATAAAAGGCTGTTTGGGTGCTGAATTTTTGTACCGGAAAGTGGTTTCAAAATGTTCTTTGGGTGCTGAAATATTCATGCTAAAACATACGGATTTCTAAAGGTTGTTTGGTTGCTGAAACTTTTGTGAAAGAAAAAGTGTGTTTAATGCGGTGTTTGTACACAAAAACAATTGTGTAGGGGTTGTTTGCACATAAACCATTTAGGTGATGTTTGGACGTAGCAACAACTTTTAGTAAGGGTGAGCTACTTATAAATTTAATAAATACCTTATAGACTTTATATTCGTCTTAAAAAAACAGCATTTATTATTATTATTGTTGTTGTTGTTTGTAGAAATGCTACCATAAAACTTATTGGGGCATTACACAAATTTGTTGGTCCTAATATTAAAGTGTTCCTGTCAAATGTCTTCCACAATCTATTATCGACTGATATTTATAGCTTAGTCAAGGAACTTACATCTTATCATTAGATATTTAAAGGGGCTGGTTTTTTTTCATAATTACTTTACACTCTGTGTCCAACTATAATTTGACTTTTATTCTAATCTATTTTTTTTCTTTTTAGTTTTTGGGATCCCATCAGAGCTAGCAAAGCTAGATAAAACAGAGATGAGATATGCTTAGGTCAAATGCCGTTTAAGTACAAATGAGGAGATATAGAAAATCTTTCCCACTTCATGGCATGTTGATTATCTGCTTTGTATTCAGTTATGCAAATTGAACAGGTTTGTTGTTTTACTTTCCCCAAATATAAGGGAATTTTTTTATGTTCGAACAGTACGAATGGGCTGAAGATACATAATATATGTGTGTACTGCAGATCGTTTTGATCATTACTGTTATTAAATTCTTATAACAATAATTTATATGACACTGCAGCTACCACAAACCCATCTGATGTATGTTTCATCTTTATATGGAGGATTCTTGCTACTTTTTTTATGCTCGAGGAGAATTCTGTAGAGCTATACTTGCGTTTCTATGCTTCTTCTGCTTGACTTTTCTATATATCCGATAATCCATAATCCATTACTTCATTTGGATATTTTTTAGCAATTTTAATCTTGACTTCCTTTTATATGTGAACTTTTTTAATATAATTTATATGCAGGCAAAAGCTAATGACCAACGTTGTGCATAAAGAAGCTTTATTTCACATAAATTTATTTCTTCTTATCGGATTACCATTCATTTCTTTTTATTCTTTATTCACGCTATAAATATAATTCATTAACCATTACTTAATTTATTCATTGGATACTCACAAGGGCGGGATTTTGCGCAATTGAAGCGAAGATAATATCTGGTGGTAGTGTAGGTACTATTTGCACAGTACCACGTATGGTCATTAGCCCGTCTGACAATAAGTTGTCGTTTAAACTAAACCGACGACAGTTCCTGTTCATATTTGCTTCGATATGACTATAAATAAAAGTCAAGGCCAAACGTTGTCTAAGGTTGGGTTGTTTCTTCAGAGACCTGTTTTCTCTCATGGTCAACTATATGTCGCTGTATCGAGGATCAAAACCAAGAAGGGTTTGAAGATTTTATGTTGTGATACAGATGGTAATTATACCAATTCTACGTCTAACGTGGTATATAAAGATGCTTTATATCAAATTTAAATTGGTACATTATACTTTGTAAATGCGGATAGTTTATTAAGTTTTTTTCCTCTTATCGGACTATCATTCATGTTATTTTTTATTCGTTATTCACTCTATTATAATTTCACATTGTTCCTATTTCAATAAACGTTCTGTCAAATTTAGCCAAGGATACTCACAAGGCATACCCGCCCATTGGGCTAGTTTTGCAACTGGTATATATATATATATATATATATATATATATATATATATATATATATATATATATATATATATATATATATATATATATATATATATATACTAGTTACGTAACCCGCCCGACGGGCGGGTTCGCTTCGGTCTTTTTTTTAATAAAAGTTTGTGTGAGTTTGGTTTAATAATTTCGAGTGTTGAGAACAGTTGGCTATGAATGGATCAAAACGGTTTGGTAGGGCAGGGTTTGTGTTTCTTGGCTCGGTCATTATTAAACGGTTCAGTTAGGTCCGAGTCTGTCTGTTTTGGTCCGGTCAATATATTGTGATTATAGTTTCAAAACTCTCATGTTGTTTTTTATATTTTTGATTGTTAATAAATCTAATAAGTAAATGTCTTTTTAGGCTGAAGTTTTGTTAATATCTAATATCCATTCCGTGAACACGTAATAGTAAAGTAATTATGTTATGTGTGGAATTGGTATACGTGTATATGTGTGGATTAATAATAGTAAAGTAATAATATAGTTTATAATGTTACGTGTGAAATAGGTATACGGACGGGTCTTTTTTTTCTTTGAAAGAATTTTTATCATTTAGTTATAATGGTTGGCACTAATAGGCCCGTCCTTATATACGCCTATGATGTTTAATTTACGTTTATTTTAAATTTTACACAGGCATTCCTAATAAAATGACAATGTGGAAGTCCTCGATTGTGTAAACCACTAAAAAATAAAAGATGGATCATGGTAATGAGCGTCAAATAATAATAGCTCAACAATTGATTATTTAAAACAATCAATACAAATTATATCTGATTTATTTAATAAATTTGTATTTGATGTGTGCTAAAACACACATCATTTGTACCTCGGAAAATGCTAATAAACGGACTAAAACACTAAAATATGGATAAATATGTTGTAAATATGTTTGTATTGTGTTTTTATGTCTTACAGGTATAAAGGATCGAAAACAAAGCAAAAACGGTAATTTTCGGGTTACTTTTGACGACGTTTTTACGTTTATCGAGGCTCTAACGAAGTCATTAATATTCCTCGATCACACCATTAGAAAGAGTACGAAATTACGAGTCCAACGGTATCGGCCTTTCATATGTGAACCTTTTTATTTAGAACCTTTTTCGTCCCTGTTTGAACCTTTAGTAATAATAAACCTGGTCCATATTAATTAAGGGTTATATAATAAAATTGGCATATAATAACTAGAACCATGCTCTAGCCCGACGGCTAGAGTTATTGGTTTCTACACGAGAGGTCGAGAGTTCGAACCCAGGCCTGCCTGGGGTGAGTATTTTCCTTGTCGTGACACGTGGCCCACTCAGGTGGTGCCACATGTCACCCAACCCGGTTACTGACCAGACCTGACCCAGCCTACGACCCGACCTGTTGACTGGAGGTCAACCACCATTGACTGGTGGTCCAGCGGTTGTCAACGGTGGTGCGCCGCCGTTGACCGCCACGGTTGACCACCGTTGACCGGTAGTCCGGCGGCGGTTGCCCGGCGTTGACCGGCTGTTGACTTGTCACGTGGCGTGCCACGTCATGGCGGCTGGCCAATAAGAGGCTGCCACGTGGCATATTAATCATTAGTTGCAGGTCCGAGGTTACAAGTACGAGGTTCAAACGGTGGCTCGAGGTGATGATTGGAGTACGAGGTTGGAAATAACTAAACACGCGGACGAAAAACAAAAATGACAAAATTAACCCTAATTAGCACCTTAACCTAGAATTTGAATTAATAATCTAATTCTATGAGTAAAAATAAAGGGATTTGAAAATTTTGAAAACTTAACGATAAAATTTGAAAAAAATCACAAAAACGAATAACAGGAATCGAAAACCGAGCCCTAAAAGCTAAAATGCTCAAAAATAAACCTACGAGAGTCAAACTAATTTTCCTACATTCTTAATGATAAAAGAAAATTTTCTAAAAAACATTTATATTTTTTTGATAATTTTTATATTTTTTATGATTTTTTAAAGTTTTTAATGAAAATAAAAGTTTAAAACTACTAAACGAACTCTAAAAATTCTAGAAAAATGACAAAAAATAGCTTACACTACTTAAAACCTAGGAAAAATGAACTTATAATCACAGCTTATCAAATAAGCCACAAAATAAGCTGAAACAACTTATAAAGCTTATAGGGCTAAAATGACTATAAAGATTTAAATGTGCAAGAGTCTTATGAAAAAGACCCAAGGGCACATCGGTAGGGAGTGGTGTGTGGTGTGTTATAAAGGGGTGAGGTGTTGAGGTCGGGGGTTCGAGTCTTGCTCACCCCGACTTCCACTTCCCCTTTTTTTATTTTTAAAAACTTAAAAAAAAGTTATTAAGCATCTAAAGATAAGCAACTTTAATAAAAGCAATATAAGCTGAAACTCAAAAATAAGCACTCAAAAAGCTAATGAAAAAGCTGTTTTCAGAAAGTGAGCTTATAAGGACCAAAAAACTAGTTTTCACTTAACAGCTTGCACACAACTCATTTTAAGCTCATTTTTAAAAACAAAAGCTAAACCTGAAAGCTTATAACATGTAGAAGCTAATTATGAAAAGCTAAATAAGCTAAAAATACTATAGGACTCCTAAATTTAATGATTAAAAGAGCAAACTCAGAAACTGTAACTTAAGGCTTAAAAACTAGATAAGCTAAATTGCACAATAAGCTATTACAGGATTTGAGCTTTTGAAAACTTAACAACCTACTTATAAACTATTAATCCAAATCATAAAAACAAATTCTAAAAGCTAGAAATCAAAATTTAAAAGCTAAGTTCTAGTTACTATTGTTTTTGTTTTTTTTAGGTTTTTTTTATGAAATTTAAAAGCTAATTTACCCTAGGAAATAAGCTAGAAATGAAAAACAAGTTTTAATCTATACTAAGCTATATAAAAACTATAAGTCTACTAAATATTAACTTTTAAATTCTATTTAAGCTGGTTTAAAAGATGATCAAAAAATGGACTGCAAATGGTCTGCAAATGTCTATCTGATGCAAATGACCAAATGGTTAAAACCAAATTGCAGGTTACCTTAATGGTAAAACCTGCAATGAACACACTCAATGAGTTCAAATGAACACCTATCAATCAAAATCCAAATCTAGGAAGGCTTGGATCAAATTTTAACAATGAAAGAAAAAGGGAAAAACTCCCCAGGTGCAGGAGCTAAAAGATCAGGCCTTAACTTTTTATAATATGAAATATAACTTGTGAAAATAGTTTTTCTACTCATTTTAAATGAAAATCAAACTGACTCAAATGATTTGCTCAACTTAATTTGACTTTAAAGAGTCAAAACTGCATAATCCAAACACTCCTTAAGCTATTGACAGATTCTTCTTAAGCTTATGGAACTAAGATCCAGTTAACAAAACCTTATTACCAGATAATAATCAGCTTATAACAAGCTTAATAAACACAAATCAACAATTAATTAGCTAAACACTAAGATCTACAAACTTATAATAATATCTTTGGCTTTTTACCAATTTTATGACAATTCAAAACTAATCTAAGATATAAGCTACACTAACTAAAGATAAATGATCAATTAAAACTAAATAGCACATGAGATGACAATAAGCATAAATAATCAAGAAAATAAGCAGAATAAGCAAATAAGCATATCTAAACTAGGACATTAAGAATAGGAAAAGAAATAGAAAACTAACCAATTGCCTTAGCAAAACAAAGGCAGAAATGCTCAAAGAGCTTATCAACAGCTCTGGCTTATCAAAGTTAAGCCAGTAAAAGTCCTTGGAAACTCATCCTTTGCTAGTTTCCCTTCCATAAGCTCAAAGTCCAATAAGTCAAGGTTATTTAAAGCTGATTTTAGAAGTTTGAGTAGATTAAAGGATTAATTAAGCTCAATCTTAGCTTAGAGACTAAGAGAGCTTGAATGAGCTTACTAGAAGCTTATAAGAGCTTATGCAATAGTAACATTATTTGAGAGAACTTAAAAGCTTATGAAAGAATTTTAAAAGCAATACTCAATTTATTTAACTAAAAGCTTGATTACATTACTTCTAAAAATGAAAATTACAAAGGCTAACTTAAGACAATTACATGAAAATTACATAAGCTAAAGCTCTAAAAAGCTAAGCTAAATTAAGCTAGAAATCTAAAAGCTAAAACTAGGTGCTTATGTGTGTGAGGATGAGGCTTTATTTATAACCATGATCTGAAACTTCTAGGTCCATACCCTGCTCCTCTGTCCTCCACTCTTAGCCCTTCATCATATGCTAATCATTGGATGCTTCTTATCCACCGTTGGATCACTTGATAGCTCATACAGATTGCCAATGTGGCAATTCATGGTTTGTAGCTTCTTGTGTTTCTTCTGAGTGTATAATTAGTGAAAATTATCCCTTTCCTTGTGCTTTCTTACTAGCCCGTGTGGCGTATCTTGAAGGGTATTGACCAATGAGAGCTTGTGAATGACGTTTGTAACACCCCCAAAATGGGTCGCAGCGGAATAAGGATCTGGGGCGTGTTACTTCAAGATCAACAACTGAGCTTTGTGAGATATTGTTTAGACATAAAATGAAGAACTAAAGATCTATACTACTGAAGCTATAAAAATGAGTTGTAATGAAGACATATTTGCCCGAGGCAATAAAAACATGTGTTAGATAAGACCCTTTAAGCAACTCAGAATAAGCCATCCATATAAGTATCTTCCAATAAGAGTAAATAAGCTAGAAAGCTTAAAGGACCACAATCAGGAAATTAAAGGAGAACTTCCAGTGTGCTTTAGCTCGAATCAAAAGCAAAAATGCTCAAAGCGCTTTTCAACAGTTGGCTTTATCATTATAAGCAGGTATATAGTCCTTGGAAGCTCTTCCATTGTTAGCTTCCCTTCCAAAAGCTTCTAAATCCAATATTCCAAGGTTTTAAGCTGATTTTAAGGTTTAAGTGAATTAAAGACTTAATTAAGCTCAATCTTAGCTTAGAGACTAAGAGAGCTTGTAGATAGCTTATCAAAGCTTATGAAACAGTAACTTCAATATTTGAAAGAGATAAGGACTTATAAGTGAAAAAACAGCTTATAAAAAACTAAAATGAGAATTTTATTAATTCTTAAAAACAGATTACAATTCTTTATAGAAACGACTACAAGAGCTTGAAAAAGTAAAATTACATTTAAAAAAACCTACATAAGCTATTTTACTAAGAAAAATTACAAGGGAAAAGATATCATGTGTGTGAGTGAGGAGCTCGTATTTATAGCCACCAGGGAAGCTTCTAGGCTCCAAAGTTTGTTAGATCTTCCTTCAATCATTGGCCCTTGATTCCTCTAATCATTGAGTATTCACTTTCTACCGTTGGATCACTTATGAGCTCACACGGATTGCCAGCGTGGCAATCCGTGTGTCAGACCCATTGTGTTACTTTCGTGAGTGAAATTAGTGTAAAATGGCCATTTTCCTTGTGCTTTCTCACTTGCCACCGTGTCATTCTTCCTTGGGTTTGACCAATAGGAGAGCCTTGATGATGTATGACTTAGCCAACGTGGACCTTATCACTTGAATCTTCCTTTTATGCCCTCAATTTACATTAGCCCTATGATTTTGACCTTATGGTTATACCTTAGAGACGATGAACAGTAATTGTTCATTCGCGCCTCTTTTAACCGTTTAAAACGGTTGGTAAGTTTGACTAGGGGTGGTGGGCTTGTTGACTTGGGCAAGGATTGGGCTTATTATTTTTTTATAAAAGGAAGTGGGCTAGAGGTAAACGGGTGTTTAGGGTTTAATAGTTAACGGGTGTTAACTTATTTTAGGGACTAGGGACCATTTTTGTAATTTATGATTTTTGAGGGACTGATTCGGGAGTTTGGAGTTTTTGTCTCTTAGTGTTTTTGACCAAGGGTTGACTGAGGGTTGACCAGGGTTTGACTTTGATAGCTTCCTCCCGGCTTTTTGCGTACTCTTCCGTTCCCGTGTCCGTGTTTGTCCGATTTTGACCTGTTTTCTTGTGATTTTTGCTTTATCCGTACCTACACAATAAGAAAGACAAAACAAGCAATATTCAAGTATTTAAAGCACAGTTTTGGTCTTTTTAGGGTCTATTTTGATATAAAATGGATATGTGTTTTCACACATATCAGCGATCACGTCTGAAAATCCTAGAACTTCCTGAAAATACTCCTCACAAGCTAATTCAACAACGTCGATTCGATTTGCCGTCATATCATTATAATTAACTGAGTATCTCAAAGTTTGATCAAGGTTATAAGTAATGGCTTCATTATCTACTCGAAGGGTTAATTCACCTTCGTACACGTCTATCAAAGCACGACTGGTCTTAAGAAAACACTTCCCGAGAATTAGAGGTACTCGAGGGTCTGGTTCAAAATCTACGACCATAAAGTCGGCTGGAAACTGGAATACACCAACTTTAACGTTTACATCTTTAGCAATACCAATTGGTCGTGAGATTAAACGGTCTGCTAGTTCTAGTGTCATGCACGTTGGAGTCAGGTCTAGAAGGTTAAGGCTTTTCTACAACAGGAAAATGGCATTCGAGATTTTATGACTCTGCCAAGATCGGCCAAGGCTAAGCACTTATCCATTCCGGGAAATTTACATAGAATTAGGAATCTGTCGGGGTCACCAAGTTTTTCGAGTAACTTGTTAAGTATAACCGCCGAGCAATGTCCGTTCAAAGGGGTCCTAGCCATCTCACTAAGCTTTTCTTTATTTCCGATTAAGGCTTTAAGAGTTGAAGCAAACTTAGGCATTGGAGTCAAAGCATCCATGAAACTAATTTCAAAACTCATATCTTTGAAGATTTCATTTGAATTTATTGTTTTTGTCCGTTGCTTTCTCACGGAGTGTGCCTCTCATCATTTCCCTTGAGGATAGAATTGACGGTTTTGGGTTAGCATCGGAGTCTTGCACTATGGAGCAACATCTGGCTCAGAACTAGATTTTGGTTTTTAACTGGGATAACCGGAGGTTAGACGTCTTCGGTAATTCCGTTATTAGTAGGAAAAATCGTATCCTTTGCCACCTCGGTTCTACGTTCTACTACTTTAGGAGAAGAAGTAGGAATCGTATGTCTGTAAGCATTACCACTGCTTGGTAGTAGTAATACCCTTCAAGTCCTTCTCTGCGGGTTAGTAAACAGTATGTTACTTGGAAGCGAACCTGATTCGAAGACGAAGCGGTATTAGAGTTTACGAACTTAGGCAAGCATTTCGTTAAATTGTCATCTGGTTTCGTAAACCTTGGCCTTGATTTTGCTATTTTCTTAATACAAAAATTCCTTAGCCTTGACATTAATTCTCAAAATCGGTCTTTGAAACACCTTGCATTTGCTGAGTAGGAGCTTGATAAGGTTGAGCTTGGTACACTGGTGGTTGACTAGTCGGAGGTTGATACACTTGACCTTGGTAGAAGTTATTTCTACGGTTTTGATTAAAATTGGTTCCTCGATTTTGGTTGAAATTATTTCCTTGATTCTGATTGAAATGGTTTTGATGTTTTTGAAATCGGGAGGTAACCAGGAGGGTTCGGATTTGGTTTGCAAAAACTTCGGCGGTCTAGAATTTGTATTTCTTGATTAAAATTGGCTTGCAGCAGCTTGTGAAACGTACACTTGAATGTTTGTCTCGATTAATGTTGCCATCGGTGGCCTGGACAGTTGTTATAAGTTTGAGCACCTCACAAGTTATACAACTTGCTCGACCGCCTTTTACTGGGTGCGGGAGCTGGGCTTTTTGTTGTCGATAAGTAGGTCTTCATCATATTTTTAAGTTCAGAAACTTCGGTTGTAAGAGCAGCAACATCTGGTGAAATTCTGGGGGTAGATGAATTCAAACTCACTTTAGCAACAACTGCCTTGTTTCGTGAATTACAAACGTTGGATTTACTCTCGATAATTCTCAAGCATTCACGAGGCATCTTATCCAAAAAGTTTCCACCCGCAGCAGAATTCAACGAATCTTGATCATTAGCATTCAAAGTATTGTAAAATGTATCTAATTGATGTAATTATGAAAATCCGTGATGTGGGCATGCTCGAAGAAGGTCATTAAATCGATCCCAAGCCTCGTAAAATGATTCGTCAAATCTTTGTTGAAATCTCGTGATTTCGTTACGAAGATTTGTCGTTTTTGAAGAAGGAAAGAATTGATTAATGAATTTTGAAACAAGATCATCCCATGTAAAAATTGATCGAGGAGGTTTTTTTCTCTAGCCCAATCCGGCTGAACTTTCAAGAGGAAATGAAAAAAAAGCATAAGCTTAATTGACGTGTCGGGATATCCAGAAATCTCATCTGACGGTAATCTTAATGAAATTAACGGATGTGAGGCTATGTGGATCCTCTTTAATCATGTCGAAAAAACTGTTTGTTATTGAACAAGATTGATCAAAACCCATGCTTTAACTCACAATTAGCATTGATTTCAGGAATGATACAATGCATCTCGTACCCTCGGTGGGTGCTTGGAGCATTGTGTCTTAGTTGGTTATCAGCCATCGGAATAGGGAGGAATTATAAAAACAGGGTTTTCTAAATGAAATGGTTGTTCAAACAGCCGTTGGGGTTGTTGTTGAGGTTATGGTTGCTGGGTTTGAGAACGATGCGCATGCAAAAGAGAAAAAGAAAATTTAACATATTTTTTATTTTTATTTTTTTTTTAACAAATATTTTAACGGAGAAACGAGAGACTGACCATAACAAAATAATCAAATTTACTTCAGGATAACTCTTAAAAATTTACTTTTTAAGGTGAGCCATATTTCGTAAATGACACAAATGGTAAGTTTTTAAATCTTTGATTCGAGTTGGGAACTTACTAATGGATAATACCTCAATTGAAGGTATTATTTGTTGGTGTTCTTTTACCAACTTTGTTTATTTTATTTTTTATTATGGACAATTTTTTTATATTTTTGATTTTTTATATGATAATTATACTAAACTACGTATAATTATATAAAAAGTATTATAATTAATACTCGCGTACTTATCGATAATACTTATATACGTAAACAAGTAAGCACGTAGGATCACATACTGGTTATAGACCAGACCTAAATATACTACCTGGTTCTCTATAACCTTGGCTCTGGATATCAATCTGTCACACCCCTGATAAGGTTATTCTATATACGTAAAATATAAAATATATAATATAATGGAAAATTACCAATTTACCCTTGAGGACAAAGGTACAAAGGAAAATCTTCACAAATATATATAATACAATACGTAAATTAACCGGGAAGTATGATTCCCGGGTCGTTATCCCCCAACGACTTGTGAAATTTGAAACCACGTTTGATGTTCGGACAATAATTTGAATTAAAGACAAAGGTTGGGTTGATTATCTACTTTTAAAAATTAAAATAAACAAATTATAACAATTAAGCACGAGGACAAATAACGGGAAACCAAATTTTAGCTAAAAACTCAAAACGGGACCCCTAAACGGAGGTCAAAAACCCTAAATTTCTAAAAATAAACCTAACTTAAAATTTTCTTTTTAAATGGACTCTATTTGACTAAAAAGTAAGTTTAAAGAAAACTAGAACAAAAACGGAGTTGAAATGAGCGTTAAAACACGAAAAAATGAAAACGGGAACAAATCCCGTTCTTTAAAAATCGAATTTTTGCAAATTAGACCCTATGAAATCAAAACTAATTTTCCTATGAACTTCATGATAAAAGAAAATTTTCTAAAAAAGATTTATATTTTTTTGATTATTTTTCTATTTTTTATGATTTTTTAGAGTTTTTAATGAAAATAAATGTTTAAAAATACTAAACTAATTATAAAAATTCTAGAAAAATTACAGGAAATAGCTTAAACTAATTAGAACCTAGGAAAAATAAGCTTGAGATCGCAGCTTATTGAATAAGCTGCGAAATAAGCCAAATACAGCTTATAGACAAAATGGTTAAAACGTGTATAAAGATTAAATGGGAAGAATAGCTCACGGATGAGCTATTGAAGCACAATGGTTAAGGCAATGGGCTTGTGTGGCCAAGGTCGTGGGTTCGAGTCCCAGGCTTGGTTTTTTGCTATTTTTTTATTTTTGAAAACTTATAAAAGAAAAGTTGAAGATAAGCTATGAACAAATAACTTTTGTGAAGACAACTTTTTAGAAAACTGGAAAATAAGCTAGAAATGCTTAACAAAAACTGACAGAAGCTACTAACTACTATTTTTTTTAAGACTCAAAAGCTAAAATAAGCTACACTAATGAATTAAAAGCTACCTTATAAGCACTTCAAGCAATGAAACTTATATATTCTTAAAGCTTAACTAAAAGGCTATTTGAAACTGCTTTTTGAAAAGTCTTTTGAAAACAAAAGCTTATTGAGAAGAACTTATGAAAACAGACAGCAAGCTCAACATGTACTGAGTTTGCTTTGGATTTGAAAAAGACAAAAGGCCAATTTGCAGCTTAAATTCAGATTAGCAAATGAGATTAATTTGAAAAAGCAAATTGAAAAAGTTGATTAATAACCTAAAAACTAATTGTGCTATAAAAACCAAATCCTAAGAATGACTAAAACCTACTGAAAATCAAACTAGAAAATGACTATTTCCCCATTTTATTGACTGATGCAGTTTGCACTTATGAAACAAACTATAAAACCTTAAACTGCAGGCAACAATTCTAATGCTATACTTATAAAAACTGCAAACTAAAAGCATATTAGGACATGATAAACACTAAAAATGATTTTAAACTACAAATGCAAAATGAGTTGACAGATTTGAACCTAATTGAATCTAACCTATGAAAACTTTATTAACCTAACCTAACTTATAATCCTAACTTAAACTGACTTAAATGAGAGATTTAAAACAAATATCAAAGACCACAAAGGGCAAAAGCAGTACTAACTTGTGGTTAGTACTGTTGTGCCAAACACCCTCTTAAAAATCATAACACTCATTTTTGCTTATGGAAAACAGATCTAGCAATTGAAACTTTAGTAAATAATGAACAGCTTTTAAACACACTAATAAGCAATCCTAAGCATACAATAAGCCAGAAACAATACTCTACTAGTTATGCTAATTATTTTTTAGTTTTTGTTTATTTGGTTTTTTAGTTGTTTTTTTTAAGACAGATATGAAACTTTAGTACTAACCTAATGACTATGCTTGAGAAACAAATTATCTATTATAATAAGCATTATAACTAATTAAACAGCTAATAAGCACTGAATAGCTAAACTAAGCAATAATAAGATGGACCGTATTAAGCTAATAACTAAAAGAGGAATATAAAAAGAAAAAAGTAATGAAACTTGAAACCTCAGTCTAAACAAAGTAAGAGCTAAACAAGAGCTTATTGTCCTACAAGATCTGGCTTATTGTTAATAAGCCGTAATAAGCCAGTATAGTCCAATGAACTCTTCCTTTTCTAGTTCATCATCTAAAAGCTCCAAATCCAATAAGCAAAGGTACTTATAGCCGATTTTAAGGTTTGAGTAAATTAAGGCTTATTAGAGCTAAATTACAAGCTGAGACTTGTAAGAGCTTATGAGAGCTTGTTGTGAGCTTAAGAAACAATATCATACATTTGACTTTTTATAAAAACTTTAACAACTGAAAAGAGATTATGAAAACTAAATGACGATCTTATTAATACTCAAAACAATTACAATGCTTAAGAAATCAGATTACAAGAGCTTAAAAAGGGGAAAATTACATTTTAACTAAAAACTACATAAACTATTTTTTTTGAAAGAAAAATTACAGGAAAAAGGTATCTCTGTGTGTGAGTGAATGAAGCTATTTATAGCCTTAAGTAGATCCTTCTAGGTCCTTAGGTCTCTCTACGCTCCTTCCAATCTTGTCCGTACATTCCTTCAATGATTGGAGAACTACTCTTGGCCGTTAGATCAATTTCAAGCTCACACGGATTGCCAGTGTGGCAATCCGTGATTGTGACACCTTGTGTTTCTTTAGTGAGTAGCCCGAGTGTAAAAATCCCTTTCTTTTGTACTTTCTTTACTTTGCCCGTATGTCACATCAAGTGGGTATCAACCAATAGGAGTGCTTGGTGATGTAATTCTCTACCAAGTAGGACCTCTACACTTGAATTGTCTTGCCATGTCATTAATTGAATTTTACCCCTTGATTTGAGTTGTGGGTTAAAGGTTGAAGA
>BQNB010058665.1:0-37663 GCA_026074375.1 Tanacetum coccineum
CGTCTTAATACGAAAGCGTGGACATAAGAAACGGAAGAAACAGACTTAAAACGATAAAGTTACGTCGTTTTTACTAATGAAATGTTTATAAACGTTTTAACTTTATAAATACGTATACCATGTCGGACATAGGATGTTGCGGGTTAGAACATCATCACGGGAAATGTTGGAAATTTATATTGCATTTCATACATGTCGAGCTTTAGTGTCATGAGCTTAGGAAAACGTAATTACATTTTATGATGTTTGCATCTGTTGCATTATCATGAGGAAATCTTGCGGTCCTACATTATACATTTACAAACCTATGAATTCACTCAACAATATGTTGGCGTTTTAAGGCAATGTTTTTCAGGAGGTCAATAAGGCACGAGGTGCAAGGGATACATTGGTGCTTATATATTTTGGATGTCACATGCTAAAGATCTGGTTGCATTACATTTTGGGATAAATTGTTATGAACTAGAATCTTGTATTTTGAACAAGTAAAGCTTCGGGATTTTGTATCAAACACTTTGCTAAATCCAATGTATCAGTTTTAAACGACTTTTTGGTCATTCTTATATTATCTTGTCTTATTGATCTATGATGTACCATCCCCAGACCCATATTCCGTTACGATCCATTTTGGGGTGTTACAGATTGGTATCAAGAGCCAAGGTTATAGAGAACCAGGTCAAATGTTTTTTCTGAACTATAACCGTTTTCAAACATTACATTCATACAAAAAGGATTTTCATGAGACATACATATATACACTAGTTGTTGCATTAGTTGATTAGACTAGATGCATTCATGATTGATATACATGTTATGATATAAATGTATATTACTATAAGAGTCTTATATTAAATACTAATATAAGCTATTTTAGATTTTCAGATACAGTCATGTCGGATTCTGAGGATTCCATGGTAACATACACGGAGGTATCTAGTCCGTTTGAGGGCTTATCAGACATTAGATCCCCAGGAGTTGTTGGACCCGAGTACGAGGGACTGCCCTGGATGCTAGATGATCCATATGTGCAGGTCGTTTTATAGGCCCCACCATCACCAGACTACGTGCCTGGCCATAAGGAGCCAGAGCAGGCACCACCTCTACCAGACTTTGTTCTAGAGCCGGTTTATCTGGAGTTCATGCCACCAGAGGATGAGGTACTCCCAGCTGAGGAGCAGCTACTGCCTGCTGCTGCCTCACCCACTGGTAATTTGCCCGGCTATGTTCTTGAGTCTGATCCCGAGGAGGATGATGAGGAGGACCCTGAGGAGGATCCTGCCAATTATCCTGCCGACGGAGGAGATGATGGCGACGATGAGGATGAGTCATCCGATGATGACGAGGATGATGATGTTGATATTAAGGGGGATGAGGAGGAGGAGTACCCAGCTCTTTCCGACTCTATAGCTGTTGCTTTACCAGCTGTTGATCAGGCCCCATCTGCTGAGGAGACTGAGCCATTTGAGATCGATTAGTCTGCGGCCACACCACCACCACATCTTGCATACCGCGTTACTGCTAGGATGTCCATCAGATATGAGACACCGATATCACTTCCTTCTAGGGAAGAGATTGAGAGACTTCTTGCCTTACCATCACCTCCATCATCACCACTCTCCCCATAGTCGTCACCACTACCTCAGATTCTCTCACCACCACTACCAGTATCACCACCACTACTAGTATCACCACCCTTACCTGTATCACATCTACCACTTCCTACTAGCCCTACTTATCCTTTAGGATATAGAGCTGCGATGATCCGGCTAAGAGCCGAGGCACTATCTACTTCCTATCCACTACCACTACCATCACCTATTGTACTTCCATGTACTAGGGCATTTGTGGCAATGTTAAGAGCTACTGCACCATCTACCTATATCTTGGCACCTCGACCAGAGGCATCATTATTAGGGACACCACCACTCCTACCTATACCGCTACCTACTCCATCACCACCATTGCTTCTTCCCTCTACTGATCATAGAGCGGATGTTTGTGTGGCTTGCTTTCTGCCTCGAAAGAGGCTATGCTTTTCCTTTGGTCTAGGATATGAGGTGGGCGAGAGTTCATCTGCTCCTACTGCTAGACCTGATGGAGATTTCAGGAGAGACTATGGTTTCATTGCCACCCTAGATGATGAGATTATGCAAGATCCAAAGAGAGATGTTGGTTATGGGATTACCGACACTTGGGATGAGATGCTTGTGGGTATGCCAGGGGCACTAGCGATTGATGAGACAGAGTTAGGTCAATGGGTGACAGACCTTGTCTCGACTGTGAGACAGGACACATACGAGATATATGGGAGGTTGGATGATGTACATACTGAGCGACAGATGGTGGCCAGTCAGGTCAACATGTTGGTTAGGGATAGGCGTGTACATGCTCGCACAGCTAGTCTCATAAAGATTAAGGCCAGGATGTCTCGAGAGGCTTGGGGATGGTCTATGGATGCGAGTTGCATGTACTGAGGTTATGGCATAGCTCACTCAGGTGGTAGCACATTGGTCAGAGATCGCGGAGTTGCTGGAAGCAGACCGCAGGAGACAGACATAGTTGACAGAGGCCCTAAAATTGATGAAGACACTACAGACACAGTTGACAGCACTTCAGAGTCGACAAGGACCCGCTAGAGGTCCTGCACAGCCCAATGCACCGGAGGAGGCCGGTAGCAGTTCATAGATCTTGTTATGGCTAGCTATTTTGTACAGCATACTAAGTATTACGGGTAACTCCCGGCTAGTATGGCTTTAGGTTGTATATATTATTTTATCTTGTAACCTAATCATAGTGATCATTTTGTATCTGAACCATTCATGTATGTTTTCCAATTTATATATGGAATGGTTGTATTATGTCATGTCCGTAATCGAATCTATTATGAATGAATGTCGATTTAGCTTATATATTGTTAATATTCAATTTAGTTGTATAGTTCACTACGTGTTGTGATCTCATTTTACTTATTATGTATATTTCATGTCATGGTTATGATTTTATGAAATCTAACGGGTATTATATTTTCTTGTGATTGAAGAAAATGGCACCAAAGAAAAGGACCAAGAGGTTAAATCCAGAAACAACAACCACAACCCCCACCACCACATCTGTCACTAATGCCCAACTTCAGACATGATTTGACCAAGGCGTTACTGCCGCTTTGGCAGCACGTGATGCTATCAGAATCACGAATGGCAAAGACAGCTATAATTCAGAAACGGGTGTTAGAAGAAATGAGTGAGCCACTCGTGAGTTTACTTATCCAGACTTCATGAAGTGCCAACCTCTAAACTTTAAAGGCACAGAAGGAGTTGTCGAATTGACTCAATGGGTTGAGAAAACGGAAACTGTGTTCCGTATAAGCAATTGTTCTGTGGAAAACCAAATCAAGTTCTCCACTTGTACTCTTCTGGGAAATGCTCTAACGTGGTAGAACTCCCACGTTAGGACTGTTGGTAACGACGTTGCTTATGCAATGACTTGGACAAAACTAAAAAAGAAGATGACTGACAAGTACTGCCGGAGGACCGAGATTAAGAAGCTCGAAGTCGAGCTGTGGGATTTGAAAGTGAAAGGTACCGATGTGATAGGGTACAACTAACATTTTTAGGAACTGGCATTGCTGTGTGTTGGAATGTTTCTCGACATGATCCACGGAAGTGTAGTAGCATCCAAGCCTAAGACAGTACAAAAGGCAACTGAAATAGCAACCGAACTAATGGATAAGAGAATCCGCACTTTTGCTGAGTGTCAGACAGAGAAGAAAAGAAAGCAAGATAATAACCAACATCAACAACCACAAAATAAGAGGCAGAACACCGTCAGGGCTTATGCTGCAGGGACTGGTGAGAAGAAGTTATATGGGGGATCTAAACCCCTATGCCTTAAGTGCAATTATCACCACGATGGTACGTGTGCTCCCAAATGCCACAAGTGCAATCGAGTTGGCCATCTGGCCCGTGATTGCAGGAGTCCTGCTAATGCCAACACTGCTAATAACCAAAGGGGCACTAGGATAGGTCAGAAGCCTACTTGCCATTATGAATTGTGGCTGGCCCAAAGGATATTTTAAGAGGGAATGTCCAAAACTAAAGAACAACAAAAATCAAAGCAAGCCAGCTGGAAATGTCAATGCTCTAGCGAAAGTATATGCGGTAGGCATGCGGGGACAAACCCAGACTCCAATGTCATGACGGGTACGTTCCTTCTAAACAACCTTTATGCTTCTATCTTATTCGATACTAGTGCCGATAGGAGTTTTGTGTCTACTGCATTTAGCTCCCAAATAGATATCACACCAACTGCATTAGATCACTATTATGACATAGAACTAGCCGACAGGAGAATAATTAGGTTGAACACTATCCTTAGGGGTTGTACATTAAACTTCCTGAACCACCCATTCAACATAGACTTAATGCTCGTAGAACTTGGTAGTTTCAATGCTATAATTGGTATGGATTGGTTGGTGAAGTACCAAGCGATCATTGTATGTGCCAAGAAGATCGTTTGTATCCCCTGGGGAAATGAAGCTCTAATCGTTCACAATGACAGAAGCAACCAAGGAAACGAGGCTCATCTGCATATTATCTCGTACACCAAAACACAAGAATATATGCTAAAAGGATGTTTAGTCTTTTTGGTAAACGTTACTACAAAGGAGATGAAAGACAAGTTAGAGAAGAAGCGACTTGAGGACATATCGATAGTTTGAGATTTTCCTGATGTATTCCCTGAGGACTTGCCGGGTCTTCCTCCGACTCGACAAGTGGAATTTAAAATCGATCTGATACCTGGTGCTGCACTTGTAGCATGGGCACCTTATCGATTGGCGTCTTCTGAAATGAAAGAGTTGTTGGAGCAACTAAAAGAACTATCCGACAAGGGCTTTATAAGACCTAGTTCCTCACCTTGGGGAGCTCCGGTCTTGTTTGTTATAAAGAAGGATGGATCATTTCGAATGTGCATCGACTATCAGAAATTGAACAAGCTGATTGTGAAGAATCGTTATCCACTCCCAAGGATCGACGATCTGTTTGATCAACTATAAGGATCCAGTGTTTATTCTAAGATAGACCTGCGATTAGGTTATCACCAGCTTAGAGTACGGGAAGAGGATATTCCAAAAACGGCATTCCGAACTCGGTATGGTCATTACGAGTTCCAAGTTATGCCATTTGGCTTGACGAACACACCAGGGGTATTTATGGATCTCATGAATCGCGTGTGCAAGCCATTTTTAGATAAATTTGTGATTGTCTTTATTGACGATATCCTTATCTACTACAAGAACAAGAAGGAGCACGAAGAACATCTTAAGGCAGTTTTGGAATTACTTAAGAAAGAGAAGTTGTATGCTAAGTTCTCTAAATGTGAATTTCGGATTCCTAAGGTACAATTTCTCTGTCATATGATTGATAGTCAAGGAATTCACATGGACCCCGCTAAAATCAAATCCATAAAGGACTGGGAATCTCCTAAAACGCCAATGGAGATTCGCCAATTCTTAGGTCCCACTGGGTATTACTGAAGATTCATCAAAGGATTTTCAAAGACTTCTAAGTCAATGACCAAGCTTACTCATAAAGGAGTTAAGTTTGATTGAGGAGACAAGTAGGAAGCCGCCTTCCAGTTATTAAAGCATAAGTTATGCAGTACGTCAATTCTGGCTTTACCTGAGGGAAGCGAAGATTTGATAGTCTATTGTGATGCGTCACATAAGGGATTGGGTGCTATATTAATGCAAAGAGAAAAATTAATTTCTTATGCATCACGCCAATTAAAAATTCATGAGAAGAACTATACAACTCATGATTTAGAACTTGGATCGGTAGTGTTTTCTCTTAAACTTTGGAGACACTATTTGTACGGAACCAAGTGTACGGTGTTCACGAATCACAAGAGTCTACAACACATTCTTAATCAAAAGGAGCTGAATATAAGGCAGCGCCGTTGGTTAGAACTGCTCAGTGATTACGACTGTGAGATCCGTTACCACCCGGGGAAAGCGAATGTTGTTGCTGATGCTTTGAGCAGGAAGGAACGGAGTAAACCATTAAGAGTTCAAGCATTAGTTATGACTATTGGCTTGGATATTCCTAAACAAAATTTGAATGCTCAGACTGAAGCACGGAAACCAGAGAACATCAAGAACGAAGACGTTGGAGGTATGTTGACTGAAAATTCTAAGGATCTAGAGAAACTTAAAACGGAAAAGTTGGAACCCCGTGCGGAATGGAACACTATGCTTCATAGGCAGGAGTTTGGTTACCATGTAATGGGTGATTTGAGGACTGTGATCATGCCAACGAGTCCCACAGTACAAAATAAACCTATTCATTCGGTTTTGACAAAATGTATCAGGACATGAAGAAGCTATATTGGTGGCCCAATATGAAGGCCAACATCGCCACCTATGTTAGCAAATGTCTAACATGTGCTAAAGTCAAGGCTGAACACCAAAGGCCATCAAGATTGTTGGTACGAACCCATATACTCAATGAAGTAGGACAATATCACTATGGATTTTGTCACGAAGCTTCCTAAGTCGTCACAAGGCTACGACACTATTTGGGTGATTGTC
The DNA here is from genome assembly GCA_026074375.1 of Tanacetum coccineum. Taxonomy (NCBI): domain Eukaryota; kingdom Viridiplantae; phylum Streptophyta; class Magnoliopsida; order Asterales; family Asteraceae; genus Tanacetum; species Tanacetum coccineum. The sequence continues at coordinate 6,587 of BQNB010058665.1, forward strand.
GACTGACTTACTAAGTTTGTAATCTTTGTACCCATGAGGGAAACTGATCCCATGGAGAAACTAGCAAGAATGTACCTAAAGGAAGTGGTCAAGGGGCATGGAATCCCTATCTCAGTCATTTGTGATCGCGACCCGAGGTTCGCATCAAATTTCTGGAGGTCACTTCAGAAGGCTTTGGGTACTAACTTGGATATGAGTATTGCGTACCATCCACAAACTGACGGGCAAAGCGAGAGAACTATTTAAACTCTCGAGGATATGCTGCGTGCTTGTGCGATCATGTTGTGATATCTAATATCCTATACATTTGCCATTAGTCGAGTTCTTGTATAACAATAGCTATCTCGCTAGCATCAAGGCTACACCATTTGAAGCACTTTACGGCGAAAGTGTCGTTCACCTGTGTGTTGGGCCGAGGTTGGACAAGTGCAACTTACTGGTCCGGAATTAGTTCAAGAAACAACAGAGAAGATCATCCAGATCAAGCAAAGGATGCAAGTTGCCTATGATAGGCAAAAGAGTTACGCCGATTTAAAGCGTAAGCCGATGGAATTCTAAGTTGGGGATAAAGTTATGCTTAAAGTTTCACCTTGGAAAGGGGTTGTACTTTTGGCAAATGGGGGAAGTTGAACCCTAGGTATGTTGGACCGTTCAAGGTATTGGAAAAGGTTAGATCCGTTGCATACAAGCTTGAGCTTCCTGAAGAGCTGAGCAGGGTTCAAAATATGCTTCATGTATCCAACTTGAAAAAATGCTATGCCGATGAACCATTAGTCGTTCCGTTGGATGGACTTCATTTTGATGACAAGCTTCAATTAGTCGAGGAATCGGTCGAAATCATGGATCATGAAGTCAAACAATTGAGGCGGAGCTATGTCCCAATTGTCAAGGATCGATGGAACTCTAGGCGAGGCCCTGAGTTTACATGGGAACGCAAGGATCAATTTTGAAAGAAATATCCACATCTCTTCGCAAAGGCTGCACCGTTGTCAAGTGCCGCGTCTTAAGCCTTGAGGACAAGGTTCATTTAACGAGGGAGGACTATAACACCTCATGTTTTAGGGTCATTTACGACGTTAATATATTCACTATTTATTTTTAGTATTGTACGCGTTTGATTTTAAATCGTAATCGTTAAGTGAAATCGCGTAAGCTAAAAATTATCATTCAATGTAAACGGGCATCAAACAATTAAACGTTTACATCAAGCAAGTGTTAGATAATTATTTAGAGTATAATTATTAACTTTGTATATTTTATTTTTATTGGTTACGTAAAGTGGTTACGTTTCGCAATTAAATACATTTAGGCATACCCGGAAGCACCAATACCCATCTATACTCAACCAAATACCCACAATTGTACCCAATACTCAAAAATTACAAAATATCATCACTTATATACATGTATAACCGGATATAGAGTGAAAAACACAAGAAAGATATTTATTTTTCAAATTAACACATGTTATAAACAATTACAAGCAAACTCTCTTACACACCATGCCATTCTTACACACTTCCATACATTCTTACACAAAACCCATACATTTCTTACACAAGGGTCATTCAAGCTTAACCATAGTCGAGTTAATGTAACCATTAGCTAGTTAACTTATGCTATAAAAGGACTACTATGCAAGTAAACATGCACTTCTCATTTACAAAGCAAAAACTTCACCATTTCTCTCTTTCTTATGCCAAAACCCACGACCAACCACTAAAATCCCCAAATAATTCACACAATCTTATTTACAACATATACAAGTGTTCCTACAACATATCTAAGTTATTACAAGAAGGTTTGAAGGTTTAGTTTAGAGTTTAAAAGGGTTAAACAAGCAAGGATCAAGATTAGGGTTTCTTTGGATTTAGGGTTTTTTAAGTCTTGGAAGCTTGGGTTTATAATCTAAACAAGGGTTTAGATTTTGTTGGTCATCACCATACTTCATATTAAGGTTACCTAAAACTCTTAATCTCTTTACTTTTGTGATTTTATGCATATAGAATGTTTGTATAGTTAATCACCATCTAAGGACTTATTTACTTGTAATAATGGATTTTTACACTTGTTTATGATTTGGTACACTTTTACATATGACATATGAATGTGAATATCATGTTATAATGGATGTATAAGTATTGTACATGTATAGTTTATGTATAAAGAGCTCATATAAACAAGATACCTAAAAATTGTATATATAAACGTTCATGAACAAATGAGTATGTAAACTTATAGATCTTGTGATTCTTGGACAATATTTAGACAAATGATGGACAAGAGACCCTAAGTATTTAAGACACATGGTATAAATGGTTATAAAGGACTTGTAACAAAGTGGTTAAACTAAAAAGTTATAAAAACTACTTTTAAACACATTTTGAGAAATTGATAAAAGTGGGCTGTTAGAATTCGAAAAATAAAGTATCCATTTTATATTTTTATAAAATAATACATCTCATAAGGATTCCAAAAAGGTAAGAAACTCAAAAAACCGATTTATAACAAAGGAGATACGTAATTTACAAGTTACGCGATAATACACACGTTTATAAAAGAAATTTTATAAAAACAAATTATAAACTACGTCTGATATATAAGATTTGTTATTTTTCTCAGATAGTACATATTTTTAGGATTCCAAAACATTAAGAATCATAATTTTTAGATCAATAACGAAGGAGTTAAGAATTTCGCAAGTTTACGACAATAAATACTTTTATAAAACTATTTTTATAAAATTACTGTTCATCTCAGACATGAAGATTGTGAAAACATCATTAATTTGATAAAAATTTTAATTATGAAGAAGTACTCAAAAGAATCACTAAAAACGGAGTTAAAACGAATAAAATACGACGTTTACGAGTTTACGATAACTAAATTTATAAAAATAAATTTATAAAAGTCCATGAACAGTAAAAGTATTTTTCACCATGGGACTCAAATATTGAGAATATAATATTTTGATAACTCGTCTTAAAACGAAAGCGTGGACATAAGAAACGTAAGAAACAGGCTTAAAACGATAAAGTTACGTCGTTTTTACTAATGAAATATTTATAAACGTTTTAACTTTATAAATACGATTTCACAAACGCAATTAAATGGTGATGTAGCTATATAGAATTATATGTAGTGTTAGATAATCAAAGTGCTTATACGACCTATACTTGATTAGGTTGCATTCGGCCATTATCATGACGCATTATCTGTTGTGATATACATTGTTGATTGTTCAATTCACCCGAGGTGAGTTCATAGCCTCACGTTTTACATTTATAATGATTTACAAGTTTTGGGGTGAGAAACATATGCATGTTTTAAAAATTGGATGCAAGTGTACATTTTACTTGATTACGTGTTTGCCTAAGTAGCGATAACCCATCTGAGCCCATAATCATGAACTGTCAGTTACTATTGTGAGCGCGAATGTCATAAATAGATCTATTTAGGATTGATATCCCCGTTCGGGTGATTAGCTATCAATGGACAAAGGAACGTATACCATGTCGGACATAGGATGTTACAGGTTAGAACATCATCATAGGCAATGTTGGCAATTTATATTGCATTTCATACATGTCGAGCTTCAGTGTCATGAGCTTAGGAAAACGTAATTACCTTTTATGATGTTTGCATTTGTTGCACTATCATGGGGAAATCTTGCGGTCCTATATTATACATTTACAAACCTATGAATTCACTCAACAATATGTTGACGTTTCAAAGCAATGTTTTTTAGGAGGTCAATAAGGCACGAGGTGCAAGGAATACATTGTTGCTTATATATTTTGGATGTCACATGCTAAAGATTTGGTTGCATTACATTTTGGGATAAATTGTTTTGAACTAGAATCTTGTATTTTGTATTTTGAACAAGTAACGCTTCGGGCTTTTGTATCAAACACTTTGCTAAATCCAATGTATATTTTTTAAATGAATTTTTGGTCATTCTTATATTATCTTGTGTTATTGATCTATGATGTACCATCCCCAGACCCATATTCCGCTGCGATCCATTTTAGGGGTGTTACAACAGTACATCCAGATGATTGATTATTCTCTATGGGAAGTTATAAAGAATGGTAATGCATCTCCAATAACAAAAGTTGTTGAAGGTGTTGAGACTACAATTGCTCCTACAGCTGCTGAAGAAAAGGCACAAAGGTGGTTAGAGTTGAAGGCAAGAAGCACTTTATTAATGGGCATCCCTATTGAACATCAATTAAAGTTTAATTTCATCAAAGATGCCAAGTCATTGCTGCAGGCTGTTGAGAAGAGGTTTGGAGGGAATGTTACTACTAAAAAGACTTAGAGGAATCTTCTAAAGCAACAATATAAAACTTTTACTGCATCTAGCTCAGAGGTGTTAGATCAAACCTTTGATAGGCTTCAAAAGCTTATCAGTCAGTTGGAGATTCATGGTGAAAGTATCTCACAAGAAGATGTAAATCAAAAGTTCTTAAGAAGTTTGTCACCAGAATGGAACACACATACCATTGTGTGGAGGAATAAGCTTGAGATAGATACATTAAGCTTGGATGATCTTTAAAACAACCTGAAGATCTATGAACCAGAGGTCAAAGGGACATCAAGCTCAAGCACAAACACACAAAACATAGCCTTTGTCTCCTCAAACAGCACCAGCATTACGAATGGAGCAGTTAATACTACTCATGGTGCTACAACTACTAGCACTCAAGCTACTGCAGTTAACTCAACAACAATTGATAACTTTTGTAATGTTGTTATCTGTGCTTTCTTTGTAAGTCAACCAAACAGTCCACAACTTAACAATGAGGACTTGCAACAAATTCATCCTGATGATTTAGAAGAGATAGACTTGAGGTGGCAGATGGCTATGCTAACAATAAGGGAAAGGAGATTCTTGAAGAACACTGGAAGAAAGCTTACTGTTAATGGTAATGAGACCATTGGGTTTGATAAGTCCAAGGTGGAGTGTTACAACTGCCACAAAAGGGGACACTTTGCAAGGGAGTGCATGGCTCCAAGGAACCAAGAAAACAGGAATAGGGAGATCATAAGAAGGGTTGTGCTAGTGGAGACAACTACTTCTAATGCTTTGGTGTCTTGTGATGGTTCTGGTTATGATTGGAGTGATCAAGCAGAAGAAGGTCCAACTAACTTTGCACTCATGGCTTACTCTTCTACAAGTTCTAACTCTGAGGTATCTACTGATTCAAACTGTTCATCATCTTGTTTGGAAAATGTTAAAATTCTTAAAGAACAAAATGAACAACTGTTAAAAGACTTAAGGACATCTAAGTTAAATGTTATTGCTTATAAAACAGGTTTAGAGTCTGTAGAAGCAAGACTTCTAGTCTATAAGAAAAATGAGTCTGTTTATGAGGAAGATATCAAGGTCTTAAAATGTGAGATTCATTTAAGAGAAGTAGCCATTACAGAGCTTAGAAGGAAGTTGGAACTGGCTCAAAAACAAAAAGATGAAATTCAGCTAATAGTAGAAAATTTTGAGAATTCATCTAAAAACTTAAGTAAATTAATAGACTGTCAGATAGTTGATAAGTGCAAAACAGGTTTAGGGTATAATGCTATTCCACCTCCCTATCCAGGAAACTTTATGCCTCCAAAACCTGATTTGTCATTCTCTGGTCTAGAAGAGTTTGTGAATGATCCTATAGTTAGTGAGCCTATAGTTAAGAAGCCTGTAGTTAAGACTAGTGAAGCTAAGGCTAGTAAAGCAAAGCCTAAAGCAGTTAGGAAGAATAATGGTGCTCTAATTATTGAGGATTAGGTGTCAGATAGTGAGGAAGAAAATGTGTCTCAAACTAAGATTGAAAAGAAAACAGCTAAGCTTAGTTTTGTTAAGATAGACTTTGTCAAAACTAAACAAACAAACAAAACTAATAGGAAAACTGTTAATCAAGTTGAGCACAATAGACAAAACACTCACATTCCTAGAGGCAATAAAAGACATTGGAATAATATGATGTCTCAGAGACTAGGAAGTAATTTTGAGATGTTTAATAAAGCTTGTTATATATGTGGAAGTTTTGATCACTTGCAGGTAGATTGTAAAAAGGTAAATCAAAAATAGTTTCAAAATACAAAACCTGTTTGGAACAATGCAAAAAGGGTGAATCATCAGACTTTTGCCAAAAAGACTTACCCCTGCCCTAAAAAGAACATGGTTCCAAGAGCAGTACTAATAAAATATGGCCTAGTATCACTTAATATTGCCAGACAAGTTAATACTACTCACCTAAAAATAATAATGAATAGTGCTAGACCAATGACAAATCTTTCTAAAACAGCACATTCAACTGTTAAGAGGCCCATTCATAAGAATACAACATTTAAAAACAATAATTTTAATTAGAGGGTTAATACTGTTAAGGATAAAAATGTTAATACTGTTAGGCCAAAAGCAGTAGTTAATGCTGCTAGGCCAAAAGTAGTAGTTAATGCTATTAAGGGAAATAATGTTAATGATGTTAAGGTCTCAGCTTGTTGGGTTTGGTAACCAAAAACTACAGTTTTAGACCATGTTTCAAAACACAACAGTGCATCAATCACCCTAAAAAAGTTTGATTATGTTGATGCACAAGGCAGATCCAAGTTAGTGATGGCTTGGGTCCCCAAAAGAAACTGATTTTCTTAACTAATGTGCAGGGCAATCTACAAATGGATTTACAGGATAAAGGAGTAATTGATAGTGGATGCCCAAGGCACATGGAAGGGAACATGTCCTATCTTACAGACTATGAAGAGATTAATGGAGGATATGTTGCCTTTGAAGGTAACCCCAAAGGAGGGAAAATCACAGGCAGAGGTATAATCAAAACTGGTAATTTATATTTTGAGAATGTGTATTTTGTAAAAGAGTTAAAGTTTAACCTCTTTAGTATCTCATAAATGTGTGACAAAGAGAATACTGTTCTCTTTAATGACACTGAATGTATTGTTTATCTCCAAACTTTAAGCTAACTAATGAAAGTCATGTTTTACTTAAAGTTCCTAGAAAGAACAATGTGTATAGTGTTAATTTAAAGAATATTGTTCCTAAAGGAGGTCTAACTTGTCTCTTTGCAAAACCCACATCTGATGAATCTGAACTTTGGTATAGAAGGCTTGGACACATAAATTTCAAAACTATGAATAAACTGGTTAAGGGAAATCTTGTAACAGGTTTACCTTCAAAACTTTTTGAAAATAATCAAACCTGTGTTGTTTGTCAAAAGGGAAAGCAACATAGAGCTTCTTGTAAGTCCAAAACAATAAGTACAATCAGCGAACCTTTACATATGTTACATATGGATTTGTTTAGTCCAACATTTATAAAAAGCTTAATGAAATAGATGTATTGCCTAGTTGTCACAGATGATTACAATAGGTTTAGTTGGGTTTTCTTTCTAGCTACTAAGGTTGAGACTAGTGGCATTCTTAAGTCCTTTATAACGGGAGTAGAAAATCTAATAGATCAAAGGGTTAAGGTAATTAGGTGTGACAATGGAACTGAGTTCAAGAATAAGGAGATGAATCAGTTTTGTAAGAGAAAAGGTATTAAGAGAGAATTTAGTGTAGCTAGAACTCCTCAACAAAAATGGAGTAGCTAATAGGAAAAATAGAACACTAATTGAGGATGCTAGGATGATGTTAGCTGATTCTAAGCTACCTACTACTATTTGGGCTGAAGCAGTTAATACTGCTTGCTGTGTGCAAAATAAGGTATTAGTAACTAAGCCTCATAACACGACCCCTTATGAACTTTTTCTTGGTAGAAAACCAGCTTTAGGTTTTATGAGACCATTTGGGTGTCCTGTAACAATTCTCAATACCATAGATCACTTAGGCAAGTTTGATGGTAAGGCTGATAAAGGATTCTTTGTTGGGTACTCAATCAATAGTAAAGCATTTAGAGTATTCAATAGTAGAATTAGGATAGTTGAAGAGAACCTGCGTGTCCAATTTAGTGAGAATAGACCTAATATTGCAAGAAGTAGACCAAATTGGATTTTTGATATTGATGCACTAACAAAATCAATGAATTATAAGCCAGTTGTTGCAGGAAATCAGTCTAATGGTAATGCATGTACAAAAGCATGTGATGATGCAGGTAAAGCTAGAATGGACACAATACCTGGCAAAGATTACATTCTGCTACCATTGTAGACTGTTGATCTACCATTCTCTTAAAGTTCAAAGAGTTCTCCTAATGCTGGATTCAAACCTTCAAGAGATGATGAAAAGAAGGTTACTGAAGAACCAGGAAAAGAAGGTGGTGATCCAAGCAAAGAAGATGAAAGTGATGATCAAGAGAAAGATGCTAGTGTTAACAGCACTAAAAATGTTAATGCTGCTAGAACAAATGAAGTTAATGTTGTTGGTAGAAAAGCAAGCATTGAACTTCCAGATGAACCAAATATGCCTGCTTTAGAAGATATTGTCTATTTAGATGATGATGAAGATGTTGGTGCAGAAGATGACATGAACAATTTGGATGCATTTATGCCTATCAGTCCTATTCTAACTACAAGAGTACACAAACATCATCCAGTTAAACAAATTATTAAAGACTTGAATTCAACAACTCAAACAAGAAGAATGATAAAGAATTTGGAAGAACATGGTTTGTTTAGTTCAGTTCAGCAAAGAACAAACCATAAAGACTTTCAAAATTGCTTGTTTGCCTGCTTCTTATCACACGTAGAACCCAAGAAGATAATCCAAGCATTGCTGGATCCAAGCTGGATAGAAGCTATGCAAGATGCGCTTCTACAATTTAAATTACAAAAGGTTTGGACCTTGGTGGATTTACCAAATGGCAAAAGGCCTATAGGCACTAAATGGGTCTTTAGGAATAAAAAGGGTGAAAGAGGAATTGTGATTAAAAATAAAGCAAGATTGGTTGCTCAAGGGTACACACAAGAAGAAGGGATTGACTATGATGAAGTCTTTGCTCCTGTTGCAAGAATTGAAGCAATTAGGCTATTTTTAGCCTATGCCTCATTTAAAGACTTTGTGGTGTACTAGATCGATGTCAAGAGTGCTTTTCTTTATGGTAAGATTGAAGAGGAAGTCTACGTTTGTCAACCACTAGGATTTGAAGATCCAGACTTCCCTGAAAGAGTATACAAAGTAGAAAAGGCACTTTATGGACTGCATCAAGCTCCTAGAGCTTGGTATGAAACCTTGTCAACTTATTAGTTGGACAATGGGTTTTAGAGAGGAAAGATAGACAAGAATTTGTTTATTAGAAGGGACACAGGTGATATTCTATTAGGTCAAGTATATGTAGATGATATCATTTTTGGCTTTACAAAGAAGTCATTATGCACTAAGTTTGAGAAGATGAAGCATAAGAAGTTTTAGATGAGTACTATGGGTGAACTCACATTCTTCTTAGGATTGCAAGTAAAGCAGAAGGAGAATGGGATTTTTATCAGTCAAGACAAGTATGTGACTGAGATTTCAAAGAAATTTGGTTTTACTGATGTCAAGACAGCAAGCACACCTATGGAAATTCAAAAGCTTTTGCTCAAGGATGAAGATGTTGAAGTAGTAGATGTTTATTTATATAGATTAATGATTGGTTCATTGATGTATCTTACTTCTTTAAGACCTGATATTATGTTTGTAGTGTGTGCCTGTGCAAGATACCAAGTCAACCCAAAGGTTTCACATATTCATGATGTAAAAAGGATCTTTAGGTACTTAAAAGGTCAAACAAAATTGGGTCTTTAGTATCCAAAAGAATCTCCTTTTGATTTGGTAGCATACACTGATAGTGATTATGCTGGAGCAAGCTTGGATAAGAAGTCTACAACAGGAGGTTGTTAATTCCTTGGATGTAGATTAATATCATGGCAGTGCAAGAAACAGACAGTGGTTGCAAATTCCACAACAGAAGCTGAGTATGTGGCTGCTTCAAGTTGTTGTGGACAGGTGCATTTGATTCAGAATCAATTACTTGATTATGGGTACAATTACTTGCATACCAAAATCTTTATTAATAATAATAGTACTATTTACATAATTAAAAATCATGTTTTTCATTAAAAAACAAAGCATATAGAGATTAGACATCACTTTATTAGGGATTGCAATGAAAAGAAGTTGATTTATATGATTAAAATCCATACTGACAAGAATGTTGCATATTTACTTACAAAAGCTTTTGATGTAAGTAGGTTTTAGTAGTTGATTGCTAGTACTGGAATGCTAAATCTTTTATCTCTTTATGTTTTTGTAGAGTTTTGTATGGATTGGTACTGTTATTCATGTCATTAAAAGTTTTTGCTATTAAGTATAATTAGTGCTGCTAGTTATACTTAATACTGCTATGTTAATGTTGTTAGTTATACTTAATACTGCTGGTATAATTAGCATTGTGAAAATTGTGAGAAAAAAATTTGAGAGAATTTATAAGTTGAAAAAAAGAAAGAGAGCTATGTGAAATAAAAAAAATAAAAAAACAAACAGAGTGATTTGGTGAGAAAAAGAATTGAGAGAAGTTGTGAGCTAAAAAACAGAAAGAGAGTTAAATATATTAAAAACAGAGAGTGTTTGGACTGGAATTGGAGTTAATGCTGGTAACTCAAAGTTAATGCTGCTAGGCATAACTTACTACTGCTGTTGGAAGTTAATGCTGCTAGGCATAACTTACTATTGCTGTTGAAAGTTAATGCTGCTAGGTATAAACTTACTACTGTTGTTGAAAGTTAATGCTACTAGGCATAACTTACAACTGTTGGTGAACGTTAATGTTGTTGAGGGTATTTTTATAAATACTTCGATTAAGGGTTTCATTCACTCGTTTAATCGATTTCATTCAATCATATAGTCTCTAATCACAAACCCTAACTCAATTTCATCATTCATCATTAAAACCCAACACAATGACGACCCTATAGTTTGTTGATACTCACAATTTGGTTGCGTTTTTATCTAAACCCGCTAAAAGTGAATGGTTTTAGCAGATAATAGATTTTTTGAATGCAAACCTTATAAGATATGCACTAATGATCAATCCCACTATCTATACTTCGTGCATTGAACAATTCTGGGCTACTGTTAAGGTAAAAACTATCAATGGGGAAGTACAGTTACGAGCCCTAGTGGATAGGAAGAAGAATCGTTACTGAAGCATCTGTTAGACGTGACCTTTAACTGAATGATGAGGAATGTACGAATTGCTTGCCAAATGCTACCATTTTTGAAGAACTTACAAGGATGGGGTATGAAAAACTTAGAAGAAATGGGTGAAGGTTCAACAAATCCTACTAATCCCCATCACATACCCACCATTATTCAACCATCAAAATCTCAACCTTCAAAGAAACAAAAACTTAGGAAGCCAAAGAGAAAGGACAATGAGGTACCTCAGCCTAGTGGACCTACAGATAATGTTGTAGATGAGGCTGTCTATGGGGAGATGGATGATAGTTTGGAAAAGGGCTGCCACTACTGCTACTAGCTTAGATACAAAGCAGGATAGGGGTAACATCAATAAGACCCAATCTAAGGAGACACTTAATGAACCAAGTTCCTTAGGAACTAGTTCAGGTAGTGGTCCCAGGCGCCAAGAAACCATGGGGGATACTATTGCTCATACTGGGTTTGAGAATGTATCTAAAACATCCAATGATTCACTGCTCGCAGGAGTTAACACACCTCAAAGTGATGAGGATAGTCTGAAACTAAAGGAATTGATGGAATTATGTACCAATTTACAAAATAGAGTTATTGATTTGGAGAAAACTAGGACCTCTCAAGCTTAGGAAATTACAAGTTTGAAAAAAGGGTCAAGATACTAGAGATAAAGGAGGGTCAAGAACTCATAGGCTTAAAAGATTATACAAGGTTGGTTTATCTAGAAGAGTGGAATCCTCTGAAGATGAAGGTTTGGTTGAGAAGGATGCATCTAAACAGGGGAGGATGGCTGATATTGATGCTAATTCAAGAATTAACTTAGTTAGTACTCATTTTTATGCTAATACAGATATGTTTAGAGTACATGACTTAGTTGGTGATGAGGTGGTTATTGAAAGTGAAGTTGCTGTTAAAGCTGCCAGTACAATTCTAGTTAGTGCTGCTACAACTACAACAACTGTTATAACTAATGATGATATTATTTTGGCTAAAGCACTTGTTGAACTGAAAAGGGCTAAACTACCAACAACAACTGCTACTACAATAATTACAACTGTGAACATAAGACCTAGAGCAAAAGGGCTTGTTTTTCTTAAAAAAGAACAAGCACCTACACCAACAGTTTCTTCACAAAAACCATCACAACTTAATGTTCAGGATAAAGGTAAAGGCAAAATGGTTGAACCAGAACCTGTGAAGAAATTGTCAAAGAAAGATAAATTGATGCTTCTTGATGAAGAACTTGCCTTCAAGCTACAAGCTGAAGAAGAAGAAGAAGAAAGGCTTGCCAAAGAAAAAGCTCAACAAATTGAAGAAGCCAACATTGTTTCATGGGATAATGTGCAAGCAATGATCGATGTTGATTATCAAATGGATCAACAAATGCAAGCAGAAGAACAAGAGAAGTTAAGTATTGAAGAGAAGTCCAAGTTGTTTATACAACTCTTAGAAGCAAGAAAGAAACACTTTGTAGCAATGAGAGCTCAAGAAAAGAGGAACAAACCACCAACTAAAGCTCAAAAGAGAAATACAATGTCTACTTATCTGAAAAACATGGCTAGATACAAGCACAATCAGTTGAAGAACAAAAGCTTTGATGATATTCATAAGTTATTTGACAAAGCTATGAAAAGGGTAAACACATTTGTAGATATAGATACAAAATTGGTGGAAGGTAGTGAAGTAAGAGCTGAAGCAGAGATAGCACAAGAGAGCAGTTCAAAGAGAGCACGCACTAAGCTAGAACAAGAAAGTATTAAAAAGTAAAAGGTGGATGAGGATAAAGAAACAACAAAGCTTCAAAGACTAATAGAAGTTGAACCTGATAAAGAGGAAGTAGCAATTGATGCTATTCCTTTGGCAACTAAGCCTCCAAGCATTATTGACTACAAGATCCATAAATAAGGGAAGAAAACCTATTACCAGATAATCAGGGCTGATAGAAGTTCAAAGATGTACTTAGTCTTCAGTCATATGCTCAAAAGCTTTGACAGGGAAGATTTAGAAACCTTGTGAAAATTGGTAATAGCTAAGCATGGGTCAACAAGGCCATAGGAGGGCTAAGAGAGAGTGCTATGGGGTGATCTAAAGACAATGATTGATCCACATGTTGAGGATCAAGTATGGAGGAATCAATAGGATTACAGAGTATTAGATTGGAAGCTATAAGATTCATGTAAAGTACATTCATTAAGGAAGCAAAATGTGCACATTTATATGTTGGTAGAAAAGAGATATCCTCTTACAACACCTATAATCACAGATATGCTAAATAGGAAGTTGCAAGCTGATCATTGAAATGAAATGTGTTATCAGCTTCTTAAGCTCATCACAAAACAACTCAAGAATCAATGAAGTGTTTGGAAGCATCCTCCTGGTGATTATTGAAGCTTTCAATGAAGAAACTTGAGATTTTGAAGAAGAATATCAAGTTTAGGGGAGGATTGTTAGGATTAAAAGCCTTCTTGAAGTTACTGCTGCTAAGGTTTGTATTACTGCTGCTAAGCAAAAGTTAGTGTTGTTCAGTAATCTTAATAAAAAAATATGCTAAGTAGTTAGTACTGCTAGTTACTACTGCTAGTATATGTTAGTACTGCTAGAGTAAAGTTAGTACTTCTATTGAAGATTGAAGAAAATATTCTAAGTAGTTACTACTTCTTGTAAACAGTTAATGATGTTGGTGTATAAGTTACTACTGCTTGTTAAGAGTTAATGCTGCTGGTACAAAGTTACAACTGCTGAAAGTTACAACTGCTGAAAGACTACAACTGCTGAAAGATAAAGATTGCTTGACGATCAAGATTACTTATGAGATAAGGATTGTTATTTATAGAATAGATCTTTGAGAATAATCTAAGTTTTAGTAACATATTGTAAATCGACTAGGACTTCTTGGTGTATAAAAGGAGGTCCTAGGGCATAGAGTTTTATGTATCTTAGTCGTATAATTCATAGCTTTAAGGTTTTGTAACCCTAATATTAGGAGAGTATTCATATTATTTGTAATAATAATATTGCAGATTTTATTGTTGAAATTATATTGTTTTGTGTTACTAAAGAATTCTTCTTATATTAAAGATTGGATTCCGCATAATCTTTAGTATTATCAAACAAAGTTTCTTAAACTAAGTTGTGTTAGATTTATCTAACATAACTAAACCTTAAACAAGCTTAAGGAATTTGATCATTAGAAGTTAACTGGGATCAACATCCGTTTTGAAATCCATTTGGTAAATAGGAAAGCTCTTGTAAGCCGCGTATGCCACAAAAATTCTGACAGCTTCAAGTCTTGCAATTGGTGCAAAATACTCCTCAAAATCGATGCCCTCCTCTTGGCCATATCCTCTGCAACTAAACGAGACTTGTTCCGAATAACCGTGTTTTCAGCATCAGTATTGTTTTTCCAAATCCATTTGACTGCGATTATGTTTCTACCAATAGGACATTTGAAAAGTTCCCAAACATCAAGGCATTTGAACTGGTTAAACTCATCTTGCATGGATTCAATCCAGCTGGCATCAAGCATAACTTCCTTGATACTTTTTGGTTCAATTATACTCACTGTTAATGCGTACATACAAACTTTTACATCAGTTTAAAGTCGATTTCTTGTCATTACAAGTTTTGAGAGATCACCAATCACTTGTTCAATTGGATGATTCTTAGTCCACCTATCACTTGAGCGATGTTTTTGATGAAACTCATACATATTTGATGGATCCTGATATGTTGAAGATGACTCAGCTTCTTCGAACACAGGAATTAGAGGTGCATTGTAGAACACATTTCCATTAAAATCTTTAACGTATTTTTGAAAGAATTCATCGGTATTTTCATCTAAGACTAGAGAGTTTGGTTCAGTGGCAACTTGTTCTGTTGACGAAGATACTATTTGAGGAGCCTCATCTTCTTCAACGAAGATTGACGATGATGAAGAAATGTTTTCATTATCAAGAGTATTTGTAACAGAATTATCTGACAGTTCTGGTGAACTCGTCGCATAGTATTCTTCATACAAAGGACCAAACAAATTATCCAATCTATTTTTGAAGGCACGGATTATGAATCTTTAGATGAATCTTGAAAATTTGTAAAGTTTATTTCGGGTTCTGAATTGTTGCATTCATAAGCCATTGGTGTGAGTTCATCAAACTTAACATGGATCGTTTCTATTAGCTTTTTCGTTTGGCGGTTATAGATATGAAATTCTCGTGATGACTCAGAATAACCAATAAAGATGCCAATGTCAGCCTTCGGTTTCATTTTCCCATGATCATCACGATCATTTTTTGGATAACAAAGGGATCCAAACACATGAAACTATTGAATATTGGGTTTTCTTCCTCGAATCAACTCATAAGGAGTCTTATTGTACCGTGTGTGTACAATAGAGCGATTCTGAGTAAAACAAGCAGTAGCAATAGCTTTGGCCTAAAGAAATTCTGTAGTTTTAGAAAAGATAAGCATTGTTCAAGAAGCCTCGACTAGTGTTTGATTTCGTCGCTCAACAACACGACACCATTTTGTTGAGGCGTACGAGCAATTGAAGTTTTTTGAACAATACCTAAATTTGCATAACATGCCTATAATTTCTCGTTTTTGAATTCAGTTCCATTATCAGTTTGAATCGTTAGACTATGAGCCTTTAGATTCCCTTGAACTTGATTAATGAAATCGATGATCATATCTGGAGCCTCATCTTTTGTGCGAAGAAAATATATCTAGGTGTATCGAGAATAATCATCAATGATCACCAAAATATCTTTTTTCCATGTTTCTCCCCCCTCAAGAGGATTAGCATTCCTATGATGTTTATCGTGATATGCGAAAAATTATTACTTTTCAAACTTGGATTTCAAAATTTCCTATAAATCTGGATCTGCAACTTGATCTTGAGGTGTTGACTTCATTTTCAAATATAATTGTTGTTGAAGATCAGCAATTGATTTTCCAACCGTTAATGGACTTGTTGTTAGATAAAGATTAAGAGTTATATGTTGCATGTGCTTTCGAAACAGTTATTCAATCATTTTTGGTGCATGAGTGGCAAATTCCTTAGAGATCATTTCTTGTGCATTTATAGGATCAACTTCACAGTCCTTGTTAACTGTAAGATTAACTAAATGTGGCACTTCCTTGTTGATCATCTCATTAGTCTTTGCAAACTGTTAGAAATGAAAAATGTGGTGTCATTATGGAAATTACATTAGTTTAGTTTTAAGTTAAAACACAAGGGCTAGTTGCGTAATTATGCAATAGTTGCCTTGTGTTAGGACTATAAATAACATCCTCTAATCAACATTAGAGGGAGAAGTTCCAATTGTATTTTCATTTGATTTTTCATTTAATAAAGTTTTGAAAAAGTGAAAATACTCTATCTCTCTATTATGACTTATTCTTACTTTGATGTAAATATCCATCTATTAAGTTAGATGATGTACAATCTATCAATTATATATGAACTTACCTTTTTCAGGGAAAATTTTCCGCTTTATTACATTACTTACTTTGCTAATATCTCGTTGTACAACATTTCTTGCATAACTAAAGTTAACGGGCTCAGGCAACCTACATATGGCAATCCTATCTTCATATATGTCAAGCAATCATCATAATATATAAATTCAATATCATAATATCACTTTTGCAAAGTATATTATTCCTATAATGTACCATTCCCAACGTTATATCAAAACGGGTTTTAAACCGTTATCGGATGCCTCTAAACCCTAATTCCATGAAGGATTAACATCTAAAGTGAATGCACAAGCTACTAAATCATATGTACAAGAAATATAACATCTCATTTGAAATATAAAATCTCTTCAAGTCAAAGTACAAGTCTCTAAAAGCTCAATGTATAAGTCATTAAGCATGATCTCTAAAATAGCCGTTTTACCTCCGTTTTCATTCTAATTTCTTCACCATCACTTGTGTGCAAGCTACTACACGCAATATACAATGTGTAAACCCTAATTATTCTATTCATAAACTTTCATACATCTTTTTACACTCAAAACCCTAATTTAAAACCCTAAACACTAAAACCGAGCTAGTTTCTAAACCATGACCTGTTTCTTGATTATAAACCCAAACCAACACTCAAATAAGTTGTAATAACTTATTTTACAATGATTTCAATCCTATTACATCATTATTTCATCATTACTTCATTATCTTATTTCAATTGTACGTAAAATGAATCCAAGAAACCCTAAATGAGCCCTAAATGATCATTCAACCCGTTTTCTCGTTTCTAACCATTTCATTCTCAAGTAAGCAACCAAGAGTCATTGTAAACTCATAAAATGAGTTTACAAACCATTATCCATCATTATCCATCATTACTTTGACAATGTACAAGAATTACAAAGCTAGAAAACCCTAAAAGCCTTATACGAGCCCTAATTCCAACCCACGACTATTTCTTTCCATTTTAACCCATTATAACCTAAACCATCACTCAATTATCATTAATAAACCTCAATATATACCTAGGATCAATAATTTATCAATCTTGGTCCAATGTACACGAATTATAAGCAAAGAAAGTCAAGAAAACCCTAAACCACACCATTTGGAACCCGCGACCTCACTTCTTCATTTCTAACCCGTTTTAACCCAAACCAATTGCAAATTTTTGCTAATAAACGTTAATTCAGACCTTAGGAACATATATCAACCATCCTTAATCATTATACACGAAATGCAAGCAAGAAAACTTGTGAAAACCCTTGTCGAGCTCAAAACAGACCCGCACCCTTTCTTTGCCTTCTTTGACCCATTTAAGACCCATCCATGTGCAAGATACTTACATGAACTCCTTCTAGAAACCCTTAAGCAGCTTACCCACCTGCTTAGACCATTTCTTGGTTAAAAATGAAGGCACATGGCCTCTCTTTTGCTAGAAACAGCCGCGGCATGCTCCTATGGTGTCCAACACCTTCACTCTACATCCTAGACCTCCACAACTCCTTTCATAGCCTCAACACATCATATTCTAGCTCTTACACATGTCTTGATCAGATCATAGAAGTTCCTTAACCCCCTTGCCTCCATTTGACTATAAATAGGACCTTCCATACTTCATTCATTCTCATCCCCCACTTCTTCTTTCTATAACCCAAGTGAGCAACCTTTCTCTGCTCCTTATGATCCTAGGATCATCTAAGAAGATCAATCAAGCAAAGCTTTGAAGATTTGAAGCCCCGGGAACAAGATACAAGGCGTACGAGTGGAAATACTACCCGAAACGACCCATTTCCACCATTTTTGCTCCTTGAAGCTCAAACCCAGGTTCTATATATTCTACTTCTGCTCCTACACTTTTATAATGTTCATATGATCCTAAATATACTCTTGTTAAAGTTTCACATGAAAAACCTATGTGTTATGCCTTTTTGATCCAAAACCGTACACCCGAAACCCTAATTTCATGTTTTTGCTTAATCTCTAAGCTAAGCTTGTAAATATTGTTATAGATCTACCTCCAATAAGCTTAACTAACATTAAAATAAGTGCTTTGATAAGTCATGAAAGAATTTGAGCTTAAAACCCATGCGTTTTCATTTTAAAACCCTAATATGACCCGTTTTACTTCATAGCTTAACGAATCGTTAATTTAAACTTGTGTTGTGTTAAATCTTCATATTTTAGTTTATTATAACTTATAAATGTCTATTTGAAATGTTAAAAAAACTTGCATACCAATTTGGACATATTTTTGTAAAAATTATCCATGCAAGGTTATATATCAAATTTTTCAGAAACTTATGAACTAAAAGGACTAAAAAGTGTTCATTTTACCAATTTTATAACTACAAAGGTCTATTAATGTCACTTTTAAAGTAACAAGGATTACTTGGTATATCTTTTAAACTTAAAGGACGCAAAGTCGTAAAAGCGTGAAAACTCAAGGGTATATTCCCTGCACTTTTCAAACTCAAGGGTCTAAAATGTAACATTTTGAAAAAGTATAAAAACACATTCAAAACATTACAAGACATAACTTTAATTAACGCTTGACGTGCTTAACATTTCCAGATATTGAATAAAAGCTTAAAAAACTGCTATGTTATAGCTATTATATCATTCACACTATGTGCTTTCAAAAATCATGTCCAGTGATTCATATCATACCACAATACTAGGGAGCTTCATATTAAGGAGTTTCATCTTGGTATTACGTTCTGACTGAGTTGTTGGGTTTACGATTTAAAGTGCCCTAGCTCCTCAAACGTTTACTGAATGACTTTCTGAATATGATGGGCCCGAACGGTGTTATGATAATTTTAATATCAAAACCGACATCGATGTAAAATCTTACATATTCAATCAAACTAAGACTTGACATATATTACCCCAGGTTGCCCGTGACGAAGCCGTTACTTTCATTTCATATACATTTGCTATCAATTTCCCTATAACTGTTCAGGTGAGTTCATAGCCTCGCATTTCAATCTTTTTATAAACCCGCGAGGGGGATACATGCTATAAACATGAATGCAATTATTTCTGTATGCTATTTCAATTTACTATTGCCTAAGTAACTGCTTTGCCTTTAAGTCCCCATAATCATGAACCGTTAATTACTCTCCGTAGTAAGCGCGAATGATGTGAATAGATCTATTTGGGCTGGACTCCCCGTTGGTGTACCCAGTTACGTGTAACCAATTACACATCATTAGAAATCACGCGGGTATTTTGGCAAAGGTACCCGCAGGGGCTATAATGTATTACCATACCCTAAGGCTTCGGATTCATGAGCTAATGGCAATAATAAATATGTTTTCAATACCGGGTGTATATTCAAATTATATTACTTAAACCTATGGATTTCACTCAACCTTTGTGTTGACTTTTTAGCATGTTTTATCCCAGGTAACTAATGGCACGGAGTGGCGAGGACATGAAGATGGAAAAACCGTTATCATTCAAACTTTATTGTATAGATTTTGGGAACCTCTCGTTTATAAAAACTTTGAAGAAATAATGAATGATACCTTATTTTCAAAAATGACTCTTTTTGATTCGTTTTCTATGATTACTACTGTTGTACCTTAAAGTAATACCCCAGATTAGCTTCCGCTGCTATATGTAAAAATGGGGGTGTTACACCAACCTCCCGAGATAATAGATCTTCGATCACCACAAGTGGTACCAGAGCCAGACGATGATTCGTGATTTTTTTTTGTGGCTTATTCATTATGCTTATTTTGATCAGATTTAAGTTTCGTAACAGTTAGAGGTTTCGTAATATTTCATATGCTTTCGTAACATTTCAAATTTGGTCAAAAGGTTCTAACAGTCCAAAAACAGTCTAAATTATGTATAGCAGTCCAAATCACATTCATATCTATCCAAATCTAACAACAGTCCAAAATTTGTATATTTTTTACATGCTTATCTGCTTTTATTCATATTTATGAAAGATGGTAATTGTTTCATAATCAGTTTACGAAAGGATTTTCTAAAAAGTGTGGTTTTGGTAACTGTCATGATTTTGGTTTCGGTAACGGTTTTGGGTTATGAAAGGTGTTTTAGAAAGAGGTTTCGTAAATATGGTTACATATGAGGTTTCGAAAATCGTTTATGTAATGGTTTCATAAATAAGGTTTCGTACAGATGGTTTCGTAAATATGGTTTTATAAGGAGGTTACGTATAGAGGTTATGTATGTTGGTTTCATAAATTTGGTTTCGTAAATGAGTTTTCGGTTTTGTATTCGGGTTTTGTATATGAGCTTTCGTAAATTGGAACAACTAAATTAATAGGAAAGGTCAGCTGCTAAAACCTATGAAAACCACAAACCACATACACAAACCAACACAAATGGGTCAACTCAGTTTTAACTGAGTTAACTCGAGTCTGTTTATCTCATACACAAAACTGACACTTAAATGCTACTACAATAATAAACCGTTCTCTCAAACCAACACCACACCATAAATCCCATCAACTCACTGCTCCAAACAAGACTCAAACCAAGATGTTAGAATGCTTTTCACCTTAGTTACAAATCGTTAAAGATTCTGAAAGTGTGAAACTCTAATCATCACATATCTTTAAAAACGTATGATTTCTTTTACATATACGAAAATCTCAAAGAAAGACATACAACATCACTATTGTTGTTGTCTTCCTTTCTTTCGAGTGACACAGAGCAACGAACAAAAGGAACGCAAGCAACACCTACCTTAGACCCTCGCTCAGATCTTGAATCCATAATTGATAAACACAAAGGGTATGCGACGTTTATTTATGGTTTGAAACAGATTGATGGAGTCATGGTTTGTGACAAAAGATATGAAGAAGCTATGGTATATGTGTTTTATGATATGAAGAAGACAGATGTGTTGATGCTTAATTGTACTAGGAGAAAAGAGGAGATATATCTTATGAAAAATTATGTATAGTAGTGGAATATATATATCTGATTTAGTTGTGTGTGGATTATAACTATGGGCTGGTAAAGCTGATCCAAAGTGAGATATGGACTTAAGTTCATCCGAAAGTTGTTATATCTTTAGTGTGGATTAGGCTATGAAAAAGGGGTAGGCATTATGATGGACCGAGTATGCAATATTTGATAGATTTCATAAGTGTCTAGTATTATTTGGAATGAAAATATTAAATGACGAATTTTGTTTTTGAAATTGCTAAACTTCACTTGAAAGTGATACTTTTTCGGAAACAAAAACATCACGTTTCGCTTAAAAGATCCTTATCAAAGATTCACTTAAACCGTTAAAAAGGCTATTTTGGGATTTAACCGTAAGAAATGTCTACGGGGATGATTCATTATCATTTATTTGATGTTGAAGTGGAATTTCACGGGTTCATGGTCTTATCATATCTTGAAGTCGGGGTTGGTTGGATGATGACTTTTAAAGATAACTTGTTTGTGCTAACAACCAGATATTATGACGAATTCGCTAATCTAGTTATTTGTGTGAGATCTATAAATGTAGAAGTTGGTTCTTAATGACTCACAAGGTAAGCTATCACCACATTCGGTTGTGGAATTAGTCAAGAGGTGATGTACTACTTATACTTGATGGTTGGCTGGTTGAGGAGTATATAGTACTTAGAAATTCGGCAAAGGTGCAGCGCGAGTTTTCTACAACGTTCTTTATCATAGATGGTACAAGACATAAGATACAAGTTTGGGTTATTCTACTTCAGCATCAAGTTTGTAATACTGAGTTTTCTCCATCAGTAGTCATTACAGAGAGCCGTCAGAACACGAGGTTGGAAAAGAATAAGTCAGAGGATAAACGAATAAGAGGATTCTCACGGGATAGTTTTTATGATGAACCAAACTTATTCTACTTCACACATGCTCTTTCTATCAAATATTCAGACGTACACTATTTATGATTTTTTTGATGGTCATCGAATGCAATTAGGGGAAGAAAGGTGTACTTGTGTTATTCTCTTTCATACTCATTCAACTATCATCTCTTTTGGTTGAATATTTTGATAGATTGCAAAAATCAGGGGAAGAAATGTCTGTATTCGAGACTAAGTTGACTTTGATGTACCTAACATCCGGGACTTAATTGACTTTTGTGTTATAGTTTTGACCTCTACGGGTTGTTTTGTGTAAAGTATGTGCATACGTGAGAAGATCCTGCTGATTTCTTGCATGTTCCCCTTAACGGATTTGATGCTTAATCGCAATGAAGAAGTTAGATTTTCTGCCAAGTGTGGTTTAATGGTTATCCATTTGGGGGGGAAGAAGTTGAACTGCTTGAAGACATGTAGTATGAACTAGGGGGAAGTAAACTTAGTTTATACGGATTACATTGTATTTTCTACAAGTGAAGAAAAGAGCTGAAGTACATGTTAAAGACAAAGCAAACTATAGTTATCTTTAGCTATTTGTACTTATAGGATACATTGTAAGTAATTCCATATGCCGCCACATTTGGGGGAAGATTGTTAGAAATGAAAAATATGGTGTCATTATGGAAATTACGTTAGTTTAGTTTTAAGTTAAACACAAGGACTAGTTGCGTAATTATGAAAAAGTTGCCTTATGTTCGGACCAAGTTTGCAAAAATCATGAATCGTTATTAATTGAATTGGCATTTTTGGCAATATTTGGGTATTTCTAGCAAGTTTTGTGTATTTCGGTCGAGTTTTAGATATTATTGGCAAGTTTGTTTCTAAAAAACAACTTGTAATAGATTTAAACAGTTAATATAAGTGATCAAAATGAGTTTACAGTGAGTTTTAAGTACTTCCGGAAAGATTAGAAGGTCCAGAAAATTTGACTACCATTGACCACCGTTGATCACCGTTGACCACGGTTGACCTATTTGTTTGACGCTGTTGCATTAATCGGCAAGGTTGGTTGCATTGTAGAATCTAATCAGTGATTAATAGGCCTTGCAGACCTTGTTTTGAAACACTTGTTAGGACTATAAATAACATCCTCTAATCAACATTAGGGGGAGAAGTTTCAATTGTATTTTCATTTTATTTTTCTTTTAATAAAGTTTTGAAAAAGTGAAAATACTCTCTCTCTCTCTCTATTATGGCTTATTCTTACTTTGAGCTTCTATGACCTCTTGAGATAATGGATCTTTGATTATCACAAGAAAGGTGTACTTGTGTTATTCTCTTTCATACTCTTTTGTTTTTTGCGTTTAGATGTGGATGAATATTTGGATGTAGTAGCAGGTGTTGGTGATACATTTCTTGTCAATTCCTTGGTAACTGTTTTATCAGAAGATGAAACTTTCCTAGGGGATCTAATTGGTGAGGGAATTGGTGTTTGCATCTTCTCTTTCCTAAACTCCATACTACCCGTTGCAACATCAGCATTACTTTTCTCCTTAAACCCTTATCCACCTTCTCAACATCATCATCATCTTTTCCCATAACAATCTCTTCATCTTTCTTCTCTTTCTCAATCTCTACATAGTTCTTCTCTTTCTTAATATGAGCATCATCATCATTAATCATGGAATCAGCAAACTCACTTGCATATGATTCTTCATCTTCGTCACCTTCAACCATTTTTTCAATCTCCTCCTCATCTAATATTTCTTATACTTTAGCAATATTTTTTGAGCTTCAGAAGCTAAAGCAGTTTTGTGTAATGCGAGACTTAGAATAGTTGCTTCAGCCACCCCGTCTCTCTCTCTCTCTCTCTCGATCATCATCTAAAGGTGGAATTCGAGTTGAAATTTGTTTCTTCTTCCTGATGGTTATTTTCTATGATTTCCTTGGTGAACTTAATTCTCTAGCAATCGGCTTCCTCTTCTTCCCCTAAGGACTAGCAGTAGAAACAGTAGGTGTCCTATGGGCTCTAGGTTTAGACCTATGCGTTCCTTAGGTAGAAACAACCAGTTGCGGTTAATTCATTGGAACATCTACTCCAACAAACACCATCTCGTACTCCTTAAAGTCATCGATGGCATGGATCTCCTTAGTTAGAAACGCATTTAGAATTAGCATCCCTCGTACAAGCACATTCCTAGTAGTATACACACTAACTAATGGAGTATCATCCTTGATGAAATGAGAATCCTCATCAACTCTTTGAGGAATGTATAGGAATTTCTTCATCAAATAAGCAATTATAAGCTTGATGAATCGAGGATACTAGATGGCTTCCTTCTTCTGAAACACGTTGTTCATGAAATCACACCATAGAAGAGCAACATAATCAACATTTGTTTAGTTGATCACAACATTAAACAATTGAAGAATGTTGATCTTTTTCTGATCATGTCCAGATGTTCTTGTTGTTAAGCAGTGGTAGAACACCTAAAACATTGTTTGCCATGGTTGAGCTAAATTCTTCATATAGAAGGCGCTCACTTTATCAACCACTCCTTGATAGCCAACCTTGTTCATGAAAGATTTAATTGTTTCAATGGTGACAAGTGCAACAAATGGATTGTCTGGTGTCTCCACTTGAAGTTTAAGAATAGCTCGAAACATATCCATTATGTAAGTAATTTCTTAAGTATCCAGCTTAAATCTGATAGTATCCTTGGTGTTGGGTACTTTGTGAACTGTCTGCCATAATTGTTGTAAATATACGACATGGACATCAGCTATAGCGGTTAAAGCATAGCTTAGTGGATGATCAAGTAATATCTACCCAACAATCATGCACTCATGAGAGCATGGAATACTCTGAAGCATCACTTAATTGTTGCATCTCCTAATGGTATGGTATCTTGGAACAAGCTGAGCAGCTGGAATTACTTGTTGAGCCATGTGGAATACTGTATGATAACATAAAGTGATTAGTGAAATGAGATAAAGTTTGTAATATTCACATTTGTAACATTTTTTCTCTTCCCACTCTGTCAATTTTTATATACTCAGGCAATTATTTTTGAGCATATAATAGATCATTTTCTTTTTCATGTGCCATTTCTTGCTTTTTCGGGCACATTTCATACGAATTATTCGTCTTTTTCTTTTAATCTCATTTTGTATGCTCTGGCATTTATTTTTCGCGTATGGATTTTATCTCTCTTTCTATTTAGATTTTCCTCACCAAAAAGCATTTGTGAAAATGATACTCTTTCAAGAAATAAAGATATACTCTTATATAGACAACATCAACTTGGAAAAAACACAAGTTGTGACAAGCATTGATGGTTTAAGAATTCCAAGAGTATAACTATATATTCTTTCAAACCTTTTTAGTAAAGAGTACTACTGTGTGACACAAAGAGACAACTTTTTGACAGAAATTGAGATAACTTTTCCAAAATCACAATTTTTCTAAAGATGTTTGAAAATAATGATTATACAACCATACTAATGTAACATCAATTGGATGGTCACTAAGTTACCCGCTCCTCATTTTGTTCATTGCAAAAATGGTCAAAACCGGACATGACTTAGACCATTTACCCAACTGAGTATAATAGATAGTCATAAACCATCTTGAACTCATTTTCGAAACAATCTTTTCAAAACTTTAAACTTTGCCTTTTGATGAAACATGAGAAACTTATGATCACAGATAGTCAAAGCTCCACTTTGTATTTTATCTTTATTTTGAATCATTGAACACTTGAATGAAAATTTTAATTATACAAAAACATATTCTTATATAAGATATTTAGATGGTCAGTAGATTGCTCAATCCTCATCCTGTTAATTTTAGGAAACTATCAAAACCGAACACAATCTTCACCATTTGATCCATTTATCAATATAAAGATATGATTTTATAACAAAATTTATCATTTGTTTTCATAAGATGCCATGTTTGTTTAACGTTTAAGCCCATTTGAGTATTCATAAAATAATTTAGCCCATTAGTATTCTTTTTTGAAACCCAAGTTAAAAACCCCATTTTGCCTTATGAAGCCCATTTATTAAGCTCAAAATGTCATTTACGAAATCAACCCACTTGGCCCATTACTGTTTACGAAACCAATTGATAAGCCCATACAAAACCGAAACATGAAAAATTACTTTCGTAAACATAATTATCCTCTTGAAAAATGATAAGTTGAATATTTTGACTTATTTTTCAGCTTATTTATCATCTTATTAACAGTTTAAGCTTGATCTTGTGTTAAAAAGTAATTTCTCAAAGTTACGAAACCTATCAACGTTACAAAACCTCATGATCTTAGTCCACAAATGATATTTTCAGTGATCAATCTATTCCAATCATATTACAAGACATATATCAACATTTTTTGCCTCAATCAATTTCATGTTTCAATTACTTTTCATATTTACGAAACCTTAGATCTATATCAACGTTAATTGCAACACCCATTTTATCAAACATTTTTAACAATTTACTCTCTTTTGGCATTTTTGGAATTGATAAATTCGATGTGACTTCTTTTAGCTCAGAACCATTATTAGAAGTAGAAGGAATTATGAAATATGTTTGTTCAATAGAAAATTCTTGTTGAGGAATAAATGTTTCATAAAGTGCATTTAATTTTCCATAGTTAAGTTGAACCATTTTGTTTCTCATTTTCAATCTACTTTCTTCTGCATCCTCTAAAGTTTCCTCTAAATCAGGTGAATCTATGTTTAATTTAGCACTATAAAGCATTTCACCATCATACATTTTTGGTTGTGCTGCAATGGCCTTCTTGAGACATCTAGGATTCTTGTAACCCAACCTAGCTTTAAGAAAAGGATCTTAAACTTTATTTGGTTTCTTTCTAAGCATGTGAATTGTTTGAGTCGATTGACCCATTTTATAAATAATTCGATCATGAGAACTCAGTTTCTCTTTGAGATCAACAATATCTTCAAGATACCGATTTTCTCATTCTTAGAAGCCTTTTTAAGTAACTGAGTTTCATGTTGAATTATTATCTTTTCATTTTCAATTTTGAAGAAATCACTTTAAATTTTATCTTTTTTTTAAAAGTCGCTCAATGGTGTCCTTATCAGCTCGTAATTCATGTTCCAACTCTTTACATGTTTCTTTATATTCAGAACATTAAATTGTTTTTGAATCAAACATTTTGACCAAATCCTTACACGTCTCAAGCTCCTTTTGTAGCAACATTTTTTGCTTTTTAAGCTTATTGTTTAATCATTTTTGATTTTTAGCTTCTTTTCGAACATTATATACTAGCATTTAAATTTCATGATATTCATCATGAGCATTTGAATCATGGTCAGACGTGCCACCATTATTTTCCACATAAGGATCATCAAATATGATATTAGTATCAATTTGATCATCATCAAATGTTTGAATAATAGTTTTACGTTTCACATGACTCACTTGTTTATGAACCATGGATGAAGCATTTACCTCACTGACAGCCTTTGCATCATATGATGGCACAGTCTCAATATTACTATTAGCTGGTTGAATTCGATCCATCAACATGACTACAACAGTTAACTCTTCTACTGTATCTTCTCCATACGAGTTATCGAGCAAGAAATCATTTTCTTCATCCTTGAGAATGCTTTCGGCTCCATCTTTCATAGCTAGCAACATTTGTTCTCTAAAATACTTTGCATCACAAACTCTTGGTATCTGACAATCACGGGCATAGTGGCCTTTTTCATTGCAGTTATAACACTGAACATTTTCCTTTCCCGGAGTTGACTCAGTTCGTGGAAGACGCTGAACAATCTGATTGCTGTTATTATTTCCATTTCCAACATTAAACACTTGATTCCTGTTTTGTCTCCCTGCATTCCTGTTACCATTTACTCCATAACATGTATTCTTGGTTTGTATGTCAACTCTACCATCCTGAACCACATCTTGAAGTACCAAGATGATTATTGGTGGTGTGGAGAACTTCAGAGTGATTGCTCAAGCTAATAACATCATGGCAGTTGTAAGCTTGTCTTCTTGAGAATCCCCTTGTAACTCCCTTTGATATTCATCTTCATAATCAACAACTGATAAAGGATGCGTAACATAGTATGGTTGTCGTGAATAAGAAGAATTTGCATAAGATTATGATGAAGAAGCATTTGATTGAACAAGAAGGGCTAATGGATCATGATTCTTGGTAGCTTTCTTTGCTTTGGATGCTAGAAAATGTGGTTCGAATTGTACTAAAGAATCATACAACACATCATATGAAACTGTATCTCTAGTGTAATTATGACGAACCATGGTGACATATTTGCTCCACTAGGGTTGCAAACAATTGAGAAACTTGGTGTTGATTGACACTGGGATATGACAAACATTATTACGATCTATAATGGTCACTAGCGTTGTCAAATTTTCATACACAGATTCTAACGATTCTCCTTCTTTTGCTACAAACTTGTCAAACTCATCCATAAGACGTGAGTGTCTCACATGAATGGTAACATCAGAACTAAACATCAATCTTTTAATTCGTTCCCACATTTCCTTAGCGTTTTTACATGCATCCATTGAATTGAATATATCATTTGGTATTGCTTGAAAAAGATAATTCATGACTTTCACATCAGCAATGTATTGACTCTTGTTTGCTGTAGTCATTTTGGACAATGGTTCAAGTATTTGTTTCTTAGTGTCATCTGGATTAGGAATCATTGGCCTCGCATAAGGTGCATTTTGGATTGAGTTCCACATCCACTCCCCGTCTTCAAGCTTATTATCTAGAAACCTTCTGAACCTACTTTCCCATGGAATATAATTCCTCTCTCAAGCATTGGAGGTCTTTCAGTAGCTCCTGAGTCTGCTAGAGTTTGTTGATTGGAAGTAGACATGTTGCAGCAAATGATTACAATGCAAACTTAGATTGTTTTAGAGATAAAGTCTTGTAATCGTGAAGTTAACGAGCAATGATAACCTTGTCTTGTATTACAATGAAGTAGCCTTGAAGAAATAACACCTTGGTTTGTTATGAAAGTCTAAGTAACACGTAAGCCTTGTTACAAAAGCTTAATTTTCCAAAATTAAAATATACGAAACCTCTTAAACTGTGTTACGAAACCAAAAGTATGAGATACGAATCCTATAAAACAATGTTACGAAACCCCAAAACTGTGTTACGAAACCTTTTCCAATAAGGTATGAAACCTCCCACTATGAAAACAATGTTACGAAACCTCTTGTGTACGAAACCAAGTCTTACGAAACCTCAACTATAATACAAAACCTCTTTACGAAACCTTCAGATAATAGACTGTGATACGAAAACTTCACATATGAAACCTGTGATATGAAACCTTGAAGTAAGAAACAAAAACCAAGTATTTGATACGAAACCTCTTGTTTACGAAACCACAGTGATACAAAAGCTTCTACAACCTATGAAACCAAACGGTTACCAAAAGCTTCCAATTTTATGAAACCTTCGTTCATAAATCCCAAATAACCTCTTGTTGGGATTAAAAGTCTTTTTGATGTTGTTAGAATTACTGCTGCTCATGTTTGTGTTAATACTGCTCAGCTGGAGTTAGTACTGCTCAGAGATTTCAAAGAAAATATGCGTAGTGTTTACTACTGCTAGTACACAGTTAGTACTGCTAGTGAATATTAGTGCTGTTGATGAACTTCAAAGAAAATAAGCTAAGTAGTTACTACTGCTAGTACAAAGTTTAGACTGATCAGCTAAAGTTAATGTTGCTAGTGAAAATATGCTTGAAGTTACTACTGCTAGTGAATGTCAAGTTAATGCTGCTAGTTAGTACTGCTTATATGATATGTATTAGTTGTTTATAGAAAAGATTTTAGATACTTAGGAAAGTATTGTAAGCCGACTAGGACTCCTTGGTGTATAATGTAACATTTCTCAATTTCAGGTGATTTTACGACTCTGATTATTCTTCACTATTTATTTTAGTCAAATACGAGTTTACTTTTAATTTAACTTTTAAGCTAAATCGAGTAGACTAGAAATAATCATTTAACGTAAACGGCCACCAAATAAATTAAGGTTTACGTCAAGCAAGTGTTATATAATTATTTAGAAGATAATTATTGACTTTGCGCGTTTTATTTTTATTGGTCACGTAAAAGGCTTACGTTTCGCAATAAAATACCTTTAGACACACCCCGTAAATACCTAGACTTACCTAGACATAAACCAATACCCACTTATAATCCTTAAACACAAAATTTATTCAATTCTTGTGTTCATATGTCACTTTGGCCGAAAATGGATAAACCAAACCCATAAAACACTCGTCCCATATAGTAAATCAACTAGGAAATCTTCTTATTGTCCCAACTAAGTACATGTACAACCTAAGTAATTAAAACATGTCCTTAATGTCTCCAAATTAGCTTAATGTACATTGGGTAATAACCATTTGGTCTCTTTTGTGTCTTGATACCCGCGGCTAGCAACAACACCATACATAAACCATAAGATTTCCAAATCCTAGTAAATCTTGTACCATAATCTTGTAATTAAGGATTGTACTAGGAGGTATTATCAATACCATGTGTGACTAACTAGAAAACCTTAAAACCACCTATTAGGGAACAGTTTGGCTTTAGATTAGGACTAGA